>CM049372.1:13431861-13651861 GCA_026937815.1 Etheostoma perlongum
GGGTGCAGTATTATTTTCTGAATAACAGCATACTCAGATCCCTGCTCTTCCTCTTGCATCAACTGAAGACTAATCATTTCATTTTTGTGTCTTCTGTTTTTTGGCCTGCTGTTATATGCCAGTGTTTTCATGACACCAGTTGTTGGTACCTCGTCCCGACATCCAGATGCCACAACATTGTCCTCCAGCTTGTCGAGTTTTTCGAGGTGGAGACTTCGAGGCAGTGTTGTGGTGAGGGATTTAGCTATGGCAGGGGTCTTCAACGTTTTTTTAGGCCAGGGACCCCGTAGCTCAAAGAGAGACAGATTAGGGACCCCCATATATTGTAAACAATTGAGTTGTATATTAAACTGAGCCGAATGGATGAATACAATTTGATCTTATGTATACATCATGTTGTAATGTTAAACATACATGTGGAAGGCACAGTGACTCTTTAAGCTTAATTGTATAGCTACCATAGTGGCTACCTTACCTATAGTAAGCTTATCTTCAATGTGTCATTTTTGTTAATATGTAATATGTTAGATTCAAATCAATGTATATTTTTCAGAAATGTTTCATTTTTAAAAAAAAAGAAACAAATAGTTTTTTAAGAATTTGGTGGCCCCCTGCAGTGAGTCTGAGGACCCCCTAGGGGTCACGACCCCCTGTTGAAGATCTCTGAGCTATGGCATCCCTTTCATCTGCACGTACAGGCCGTATTTTTAGTTGCTCGCAGTGGTGCCACACCTTCTCCCACTGAAGGACACTATTGCCTTAAGTGACTCATCTGGAACGGTTACCTGAACTTTTACAGGGCAGTCATCAAAAGGCAATAGCCAGAGCACACAAAATAGTGGGGCATCTCTTTTGGACCCAATTGTCTGGACATTGTGATCCTTAAATGCAAAACTGCAATAAGGATGCACACTCCGTAACCCTTTTGATATAACCACTGTCCAGTTCAATGTTTTAAAACGGCGTTTAAGTTGAGTCTTTTGTAATTATTTCCATTCCTTTTCTTGAATGAAAATAAAACAGGGTTGTTTGGGCAATTCATGTGTAAAGAATTTTTCCTCATATTCATCTTGACCTGATGATGATAATGACGTCGTTGAGGAACTGAACTGCAAAACACAATGAAATTTAATCAGAACAAGTCTTAAAGTTGTCATTAATTTGCCTATACAAAATCAAACTGTATGCACTGTGACCATAGCTGTCATAGGGCATTATTTTTCTGAAAAAATACAATTAATGCATACGCTTTGCACTATGCACTCACTGTATGCATGGCATGTATGTACTCACTGACATTGTTTACTGGCATAAAATAGTGGAATGTATCCATCATTAATCTTAGAATTTACAAATGTGCATTTTTACTGTTTTTTCAAGTCAAAACATCTGCTTTGAAAAAGGGTCTTATGTTTAAAGCAGAGGTTTGTAGTTGTTTAACTATTTATTGGCTGAACACACCTTATAAAGTTCATCAGCTCTGAGTATTGATGGGTCATTTTGAAAACGGCCAGGGCTATGTTTCAGCAGCACAATTGGGAACCAGAGTTTTAAGCATTACCAACTCTTACTGTTTATTAATGGAAAAACTAAAAATGTAAGAGGTCTTTTGTACTTACACTACCGGTCAAAATGTTGGGGTCACATAGAAATTCCCATTGCACTCCATTGTAGACAGAATGCCAGCTGAGATCAGTTGCATTGTTTTTTTAACCAGGGCAGCTGCTTTCAGATTACATTATGTGCTTACATAATAGTAAAATGGTTCTCCAATGTTTTTCTAGTTTTTTATTTTTAAATGATAGATTAGTACACAGAATGTGCCTTTGGAACAGTGGATGAATGGTTGCTGATAATGGGCAATGTAGATATTGCATTAAAGATCAGCCCCCCCACCCAAATTAGCAGGTATTCTGTCTATAATGGAGTGGTATGGAAATGTATAAGTGACCCCAAACTTTTGACCGGTAGTGTATTTCAATCAATATTATTTTAACATTGAGTATTATTTGTTTCATATCAGCCATGTCATTATTGACCATCACAATATTTACCTACAGAAATTCCTCGGGAGGTGTGGCTGCCTGTGCATCTGGTGCTGTGGTTGCAGCATCTGGCAGGTGTTCATCAGATGCTGTGGTTGCAGTATCTGAAAGGTGTTCATCAGATGCTGTGGTTGCATCATCTGGCAGATGTTCATCCGATGCTTTGGCAGATATTGTGTATATAGATGCAACAGGGAGCATCGTGCATAAAGAAAAAGGAGAAACTGCACCCTTTTATGTCAATGAGATGGTTGTAAGACATCCATCAAAAGGATCCTCCCCTGTTCCTATCGCCACATACTTGACAAGTGACCATACCACAGCATCTGTGTGTCATATTTCCTGGGGTCATTTGTTACACATGCAACAAAACTCCATGGAAAGAACGTTAAGAAAAGGCCAGTTATGCTTATTTGTGATGGCTCCATTGTCCTACTTCAATCGCTCTCCTATAACTTCTGCGGAATGAGCCTTCAGGAACTGCTCTGCAGATATTATATGATTGTGACAGGACATGGACAGGAGGATTCAATGGGGCTACCAATTACAAAAATGTTGTAAATACGGTAAATGTGTCTTGATTTACGTAGCAAAGTATTTTAATAGCACCTCCAGGTTCATGTAGCTATTTCACTGTTTAAAATTGTGAATGTCAAAAGTTGTATATTAAAAATGTTTTCACTGTGTGTGTTGTCAGATATGCTCTGTACTCTGTCGTCCAACAGCAGAAGTATGGGACTTTGCATCCAAATATCTCCAAAATTATACAGTAAAAATGTTTGAGTTTCAGTGTGATTGTAGTACATGATGCCCTGTACTCAACTATGTCAGTCCCTGCCTGGAACTATGGAGCAAATTCATTTTAGAGTTCCTACAGTTTTATATATTTTTAATCGTCTAACGGCAGAAGTATGGGACTTTGCTTCCAAATATCCCAAAAATTATACAGTAAAAATGTTTGAGTTCCAGTATGGTTGTAGTATGTGATGCCCTGTACTCAACTATATCAGTCCCTGCCTGGAACTATGGAGCAAATCCATTTTAGAGCTCCTCAAATTTCATATTTTTTGTCGTCCGACAGCAGAACTATGGGACTTTGCATCCAAATATCTCAAAAATTATACAGTAAAAATTTATGATCTTCAGTATGATTGTAGTACATGATGCCCTGTACTCAACTATATCAGTCCATGTCTGGAACTATGGAGCAAATTCATTTTAGAGCTCCTCAAATTTCATATTTGTTGTCGTTTTGGCCTAGAAATTAGGGACGTTTAACTTCATAAAATCTCAAAGTTTATAACATTTAATTGCTTGATTTTAAATATGGGTGTTGCCCCTGAAATAAATAGTTGTCTAAAAATATTAATTATTCATGTTATTAAGAAAGAACAACACATTTCTTTCACAATTTATTGTAATTGTATAAGGGACAGACAAGGGCTACATATTTTTTTTACTTGTGGTGAATATAATCCATTTATCTTGTTTTAAATGTACTTTATATTAACACCTTATTTTGAAAACCGGAAGTAGTCGCATGTGTATTGTTCGCTAGTCGAGCTGGGCCGTTAGAATGCATTTACCATATTTTCCGGTAAAAGAACGAACTAAAAATTAAGTGTCGGCTGATTTGACGACGGAGATCTGAGTGTCGGCTGGCTTGACCGCAGTATAAATCTTGGATGTAACAGTGTGGATTTAAAGCCCAACAACCCCGAAAGAGGCTGGAAGTTCCAGGCTGGATAGAAAATCACCTGTAGAGGTTAGAAGGACCCGGAAAAGACCTCCGTAACCGCTAACTCGTCAAGTTTTGGTGAGTTGATAGCTGTTATGGTTTAAGTTATTAAACTATGAATCAGAGGTGCTGTGGTGCTGTTTTTACGCGTGGGCGAGTGTCTCGGTCACACAGAGATATTAAGTAAGAGAAGCAGCAAATCTTTCCAAATGGGTAGCTTGAACCAGGAAATCTTAATAAAAAAAGTTGCAGATTAATTCTTTTGTTGATATATATTGAGTATTTTCACATTTTATTAACTTAATTAGCAAAATGAACATAACGTACACTGGATTAGTAGGCAAAGCCACATCCAAATGATGATGTACAGGTCAAAAGTTTGGACACACCTTCTAATTCAATGCATTTCCTTTATTTTCATGACTGGTGTCATTGTAGATTATCACCGAAAGCATCAAAACTATGAATGAACCCATATGGAATTATGTACTTAACAAAAAAGTGTGAAATAAGTAAAAATATGTCTTATATTCTAGTTTCTTCAAAGTAGCCATTCTTTGCTTTTTTTAATAGTGCTGCAAATTCTTGGTGTTCTCTCAATGAGCTTCAAGAGGTAGTCACCTGAAATGATTTTCACTTCACAGGTGTGCCTTGTCAGGGTTAATTAGTGGAATTTCTTGCCTTATTAATGGAGTTGAGACCATCAGTTGTGTTGTGAAGAAGTCAGGTTGATACACAGCTGACAGCCCTGTTGGACAACTGTTAGAATTCATATTATGGCAACAAACAATCAGCTAAGTAAAGAGAAACGAGTGGCCATCATTACATTAAGAAATGAAGGTCAGTCGGTCCGGAAAATTGCAAAAACTTTGAATGTGTCCCCAAGTGCAGTCACAAAAACCTTGATGGTTTTACTACAATGAAACTGGCTCACATTAGGACCGCCCCAGGAAAGGAAGACCAAGAGTCACCTCTGCTGCTGAGGATAAGTTCATCCTAGTCACCAGCCTCAGAAATCGCAAGTTAACAGCAGCTCAGATTAGAGACCAGATGACTACCACACAGAGTTCTAGCAGCAGACACCTCTCTAGAACAACTGTTAAGAGGAGACTGCACGAATCAGGCCTTCATGGTCAAATAGCAGCCATTGTTTGGGCCAAGAAACACAAAGAATGGACATTAGATCAGTGGAAATCTGTGCTTTGGTCTGATGAGTCCAAGTTTAGGATCTTTGGTTCCAACTGCCGTGTCTTTGTGCGACAGAGAAAAGGTTACCGGATGATTTCTACATGCCTGGTTCCCACCGTGAAGCATGGAGGAGAAGATGTGATGGTGTTGGGGTGCTTTGCTGGTGACACTGTTGGGGATTTATTCCAAATTGAAGGCATACTGATCAGCATGGCTACCACAGCATCCTGCAGCGGCATGCCATCCCATCCGGTTTGCGTTTAGTTGGACATCATTTATTTTTCATCAGGACAATGACCCCAAACAAACCTCCAGGCTGTGTAAGGGCTATTTGACCAAGAAGGAGAGTGATGGAGTGCTGCGCCTCCACAGTCACCGGACCTGAACCCAATCGAGATGGTTTAGGGAGAGCTGGGCTGCAGAATGAAGGAAAAAGGGCCAACAAGTGCTGAGCATCTCTGGGAATTCCTTCAAGACTGTTGGGAAACCATTTCAGGTGACTACCTCTTGAAGCTCATCAAGAGAATGCCAAGAGTGTGCAAAGTAGAGTGCGGATCGGGCCGGATTTTTCTGTCCGAGCCCGACCCGAGCCCGACACAGTTAAAATCGCATTTGTTTCTCATACTAATGACACATGTACGTTTGTTTGTGTGGAAAGCCGCTTTTATTAAGCAATTCTAGGAAGGCATTCGGAAATGTCAACAGATGAGCGCATCAATGCACAGCTGACTTTCCTTCGTTTTCAATAGTTTTAAAATCTTCTTCTTTTTAACATCTTCCATCGTTGCGCTGCCACATGTAGCTTAATACGCACGTCTTTCGTTGTCACAGCACACAGGAAGACGGATGTTAGGGTAATATTTGACATTTATTTTAAGCTGTTTTAAATTCAAAATGTTCAATGCCTTATTGCGCTGATGTGACCCGAGCCCGACCCGAACCCGAGCATCCTTTCTAAAAATCTGTCCGAACCCGGCCCGACCCGTCGGGTACCGTCGGGTCCCGTCGGGCTCGGGTCGGGTATCCATCCTCTAGTGCAAAGCAGTAATCAGAGCAAAGGGTGGCTTCTTTGAAGAAACTAGAATATAAGACATGTTTTCAGTTATTTCACACTTTTTTGTTACATAATTCCAAAATGTGTTAATTCATAGTTTTGATGCCTCTGAGATCAGTTGCATTGTCTTTTTAACCAGGGCAGCCGTTTTCAGATTACATTATGTGCTTACATAATAGTAAAATGGTTCTCCAATGTTTTTCTAGTTTTTTATTTTTAAATGATAGATTAGTACATTGGATGAATGGTTGCTGGTAATGGGCAATGTAGGTATTGCATTAAAGATCAGCCCCCCCACCCAAATTAGCAGGTATTCTGTCTATAATGGAGTGGTATGGAAATGTATAAGTGACCCCAAACTTTTGACCGATAGTGTATATCATTTGGATGTGGCTTAATGTGTGGCTCTTAATAAAATGTGAAAATACTTATTTTTATTTGTCAAGACTATTATATTCACACAGGTGTGTACATTAAATAGGCTTTAATGTGTAGTTATTTTATGTAAACTATTTATTGAGTTACCAGAAATCATGCTACATCGTGCAATATATCGTTATTGAGACATTAAATTGGGATAGGAGCTTATGGCCATATTTCCCAGCCCTATACTGTATGTGAGCTTTGACAATAGTCACTGCCCCCAGTACCTTTTCCATCTCCGTTTGGGTTGTGTTTTCTTCTTCTACTTAAAAAAAAATACCAATCATTGAGCCTTTGTGTGTAACTCTACACTGAGCACAGTAAGTTTGCCACCACTAGAGGGCGCTTTACTTCTAGTTTCAGTTTTACCGAGCAGCAGAGTGAGTGAGACACCAGCCGGTATCTAGTACCGTTTCATACACAACATTAAAAAGGAGACGCCTTATATCCACAATATCTTACTGTACACAAATGACAATGGCAGTCACTGTATCTGGTGGCTGGCATAAGTGTTTGTAGACTTATCTCACCTGCAACGTGTCAAACAAAAGGCAGGTTCTGTCTATTTGCAGTTATCCTTAAAGTGAAGGGTCACAGGGTGTGTGACTGGGAGGGCGTCATGCTTTAATGCTGCTCAAAAGACCTGGCTGACACAGGCTGCTGCAGGACGTTACAGCAGAGTCCCCCTATACTGGACCAGTGTCAACGCAGCAGAGCAGTGTGTTTAGTGTTTAGTGTGTGTGTGTGTGTTTAATGTGTGTGTGCAGCAGGAGTAAGGGATTAACTGTGTGCATGAAGAGAGGGTGTGGCCAGATTGACTGACAGATAACGGGTGGGGACTAAAAGGTGTCATCCAAATCTGATGTCATACTGTAACTGTCATACAGTTATAACCTGAACTGGCTTATCAGATTGTCTTACAGTTCCTCTTATCTGATAGATGAATGGCTCATGTAGCATGCAAAATGACAACTTTTTTTTTAAATATGATATTATCAGAGCATCACAACATTGTATTTTTCTATAATTAAATTTAAATTGAATCATGATTGCATTTTAAAGTAAAATGATCATTATGTTGATGTCAAATAGTTAGTAATTGTTTTGGGAACTTAGCATGTGACATACTAAACTGTGACTTTATTAATTACATTTTTGTCTTAAAAAGTCAAAGTATTGTATGTCATAAAAAATGTCTAAGGTTTTCATGACTTTACCTGAGTTTTTATGACATTTTCCTGACGTTTTTTATGATTTACTACACTATGACATTTTAATGTGGATAAGATTGCCTCAATTAGAGCAAGCATCTCACTTCCTGATTTTGACCCCTCCATTTCCATAGTTTGTAATAATATGACTTTTTTCGACACTCTACGCTATGACTTTTTTTTTTTTAACATATCATGCCATAACCTTTTACAACAAACTAGACTATGATTTTTGTCAACATACTACACTTTGACTTTTTTTAGACATTCTACACTGTAACTTTTTACTGATTTTATTTTTTTCTGACTCACTATACTATGACCTTTTCTTGAGTATTTTTGACATACTATGCCTTTTTCCATATTATTCTATGACTTTTTTTGATTTAAAAAAAAAAAAACAGGCGTTTACTATGAGTCTTTTTAATTAATACACTTTAATGTGCCCTTGAACAATGGTGTTTTTCTCAACATACTACGCTGTCTTTTTTCTAGCCATTTTGAATATACTAATAGCCAATACTATGACTTTTTTTTACCTTTTTGACATACAATACTATGACTTTTTTCTGACCTTTTTGACATACAATACTATTCCTTTTGTCTACATACTATACTATGACTGTTTTTGACATACTATGACTAATTTCAACATTCTATACTATGAAATTATTTTCTCTTTTTTCAACATACCATACTATACTATGGCTTGTTTATCAGTTTCGTCAACTCACTATACTATGAATTTCTTCGACATACTATACTATGTTTTTTTTTATAACTTTTTTGACATTATACTATTGCTTTTTTCTTTTTTTCCAACATACTATACTATGGCTTTTTAAAATAATTTTTTGACATGCTATACTGTGACTTCTTCGTTGGGGCTGAGGCTCAACGAGGAGAGAAGTGTGCTGGCACCCGCCCATAGGACTGTGTTCTTAGGGGTGCTGTGGGACTCGTTGACGATGCTGCCACATCTGTCTCCGGCTCGTGTCGAGTCCGTTCTGGCCACGGTGTAGAGTGTGAGGCTGGGCCGCGCCATCACAGTGAACCACTTCCAAAGGGTGTTGGGCCTCATGGCGGCTGCTTCCAGCGTGATACCTTCTGGTCTTCTGCACATGAGGACCCTGCAGTGGTGGCTGAAATCCAAGGGGTTCTCCCCGAGGGGAAACCTGTTCCGCCTGATATGGGTTACGCACAAATGTCTTCGTGCCCTATCGGTGTGGAAGAAGCCTTGGTTCCTGTCCCATGGACCCGCGCTGAGGGCGCCCTGTCGCCGTGTAATCGTTTCGATGGACGCTTCCCTCACCAGGTGGGGCGCGGTCATGGACGACCGCTCTGCAAGCGGTGCAAGGGGTGGCAGGAACATCACTCGTCATGGCACATCAATTGCCTCAAGATGCTGGCCGTGTTCCGGGCTCTGAGGAGCTTCCTGCCTGCACTCCTGGGTCACCACGTGCTGGTCAGGTCTGACAATATGGCAGTGGTGGCCTATCTGAATCACCAGGGGGGTCTGCGCTCTCGCCCTCTCTGCAGACTGGCACATCAGATCCTCCTGTGGTCCCAGCAGAGACTGCTGTCTCTCAGGGCGATGAGGAAGGATCAGACATATAGACGTGGACTTGTTTGCGTCTCGAGAGACTACGCACTGTCCCCTGTGGTTCTCCCTGATGCCCCCTGCCCCGCTAGGGCTGGACGCCATGGTGCAGACGTGGCCGAGGCTGCGTCTGTACGCTTTTCCCCTGGTCGCTCTGCTCCCGGGGATCCTGGAGAGGGTCCGTCGAGAGGGTATCCGCTTACTTCTAGTGGCGCCGTTCTGGCCGACCCGAGTGTGGTTCTCGGACCTGATGGCGCTCCTGGACGGTCCGCCATGGCAAGTCCCTCTGAGGAGGGACCTGCTGTCCCAGGCAGGGGGCCGGGTTCTTCACCCTTGCCCCGCCCTGTGGCAGCTGTGGGTCTGGCCCCTGAGGGGGTGCAGTACCTGGAGGCGGTCCTGACTGCAGGAGCAGTTGAGACTCTCCTCAGCTCCAGGGCCCCGTCTACGCGGAGGATGTATGGCCTAAAGTGGAACGTCTTCTCTGCTTGGTGCAGAGGACGCATGGTGGACCCAGTTACCTGCCCGGTGGTTCAGGTGCTCGAGTTTCTGCAGGACCGCTTCTCTGCGGGCCTTTCCCCATCCACCTTCAAGGTTTACGTGGCTGCCATCTCAGCTTTCCACGCCCCTTCAAGGGATGGGTCTCTGGGGAGGATTCCCCTGGTCGTACGGTTCCTCCGTGGGACCCGGAGGATGAGACCTGCGACTCGCACTAGGATTCCCACTTGGGATCTGGCAGTGGTTCTCGACGCTTTGGCTAAGGCCCCATCGTAGTTTTCATTCGCATTCAGCCCTGTCATGCCTAAAGACATTCCCATATCCCTTATCTCGGGGAACAAGGGTTACATACGTAACCCGAGACGTGTTTTACATACTGTTTTTTAAAAAAAACACTTGAGTTTTTTCGACATACTATACTATGACTTTTGACATACTATACAATGACTTTATTAACATAATATACATGTATTTTACTTTACTTACATACTATATATGACAGGGATCTTTAACAGGAGGAACTTCAAGAATTATAGCAAGTGTATGCAGGAATCCTCAAACTCAATTTAATACCCTTTAAGACCTTTTTAAAGACCCTTTCAATATATCACAAGACCTCATCACAACTTTGAGTTCTAATTGGTTAAATCGTCATTTTCATAGCAGATATATGCTAGCGACATATCATTTAGCTTGAGCTAAAATCCAGAAGTGTACATATCTATGAACAAAACGTTGTTGGGGCCATAAACATGTCTTTGTATTTATTTGAATAAATTACATTGACTTATCACATTTTTCTTCACATCAAGCATTCAGTCTTAGAATCCAGTGCAAGAATGAAATAAACCAAAAACCCGAAAACAAAAAACAATCCAAAGACAATCATGTGCAGCACGGATAATCCTTTCTTTCACATTGCTTTTGGATAATATATTGTATATATACATCTATACTGTATGTGTATACTTTTGTCACAGTTACAAAAATAAGATAAGTTACTGTAGATGTGCAACTATACACACAAGGTGAAAACAAAAACACAGAAAAGCTGTACAGTCCTCACTGAGGGCAAAGATACACACGATTGTTAAAAAAAAAGTGAGAGAGAAAGAAAAAAGGAATTGTTTTGCCTTTAAAAAATAAATCCATGACCTCCAAACTGTATCTTTATTTTTCCTCAGCCAACAAACTATACTGTCTGCTAAGTTGTGCTTCCCTTTAAAAAACAACACTTCATATGGACCTTAGTTAATTTTGTATAATGTATTCTGATTCTACTGAATATAATGAATTGGGCCTTTGATTAAAGAGACATCCATGTTTTTTTTTTTAATGCAGAACACCGTCAGAGACCGTATATCTTAAATACCTCAGCATCAGAGGTAGGGGTCATCCCTGTGCATAACATGTACTGTACGCAAACCCCAATCCCTCCCCCAAAGTACACGCACAACATTAATACAAGATGAGTAGGAAAATAGTGTTAACTTTTGCAGAAGGTTAATACAGCGTTAACATCACAGAGCATAAAACCCAGGGAATAACGTGTGCACGACACCCAACTGCTTAGCTGACTAAAACATGTACTGTAATAACGAGTCTGGTGTGATTTCTAGATTTTCAGTCCATAAATTAAAGAAAGGGAGTCCCACACAATACGGCATATAACCATATAGCTGGTGAGAGAAAATAAAAACACAAGTATATAATCTTGCAATTGTTCTGAGGTTTCATGAAATGAAAAGGTTAAACTAGGGACTTATAGTCCATATTATGTTGGAGAAAAGGGTTTTTAGTGTTGCATTATTCTAATGAATAAAACATTTCTACCAAGACAAAAATAAATTATTTCTTGTTCCGTCAGGCCAGTTGTGCGCTCCTGGCTATGTCTAGTTTCATCTTAATCAATGGCTTATAGACAGCTAAACTACAGAATACTAATCAGACTAGAAGGTTATGCAGCAAACAATTGCTACAAGTTTAACTGCGGAAAAAATTATCAGTAAAGTCCTATGTTATTATATCACAATACATCAACCATTTTTCACACAAGCCAATGATAAAATACACGTCAGAGGATCAAAACGTATGCACCATATTTTTCTTACATCACTTCAAACTGTTTAAACTTCACAACTTGTGTTTTTGAAAATCATGTCATCACTCCACTGGCTCAGATAGGTAATATCACATACTATAGAACACAGTTTCACCCTTCCAGACTAAAATACCAAAGAACAGAGATGTCAAAGCTTCACTCTGTTGCGTTGAACAGATTCACAGACGCTGCTGTCTGGAAATCTTGTAAAAATTGGAGTTGACTCTGATTTTTGCAGGTAACTTTGGTATCTAAATCACATACGACCAATCATGCACAGTTGCACACGTTATGTAAAAAACAAAAATACAATGGGTAACCTTGGTTGTTAGTTATCAACTAGATCTTTTAATCTAGTCTATAAACTTTCTCAAAAATCTGAATAAAAGGTGAGGACATCCTTTAGACAGAACTTTGGATGCTGAGAGATGAATACCATTAGAAAAAGAGGAATATTCCAAATAAAATCAGCTCAGCATTTTTTTAATAAGATAAAACAAACACTTGAAACCATGCTTGACCTACAGTCTCTAACAACACGATTTTTTTCCCCCATTATGTGAGAGAAAAGTTTACATTTCTATCTACTGTAGAGGTTTTCACAAAGTACAGTGAATGGGAGAAAAGTGGAATTTTGCAAAGCTGCTCTTAATAAACTTATGGAAGTTATGACGGACTGACAGCCAACTCAAACAGAGACAAAAGCCAGGACAGTAATGGATAAACTCGCTGAAGGTACCTCCTGGGATAAGGGGAAAGCAACGACATAAATGCAGATTTTTTTCTCTTTTAAGGTTTTTACGCTCAACTGGTGCATACTTGTTTCAATTCATCATCAGTCTTCATTCGTTATTGTGTTGTTGCTGTGTTGCCTCCTTTTAAGTGGATTACAGGTGGTTGGTAGGGATGTTAAGGTTACAGGGGTTACTGGGGGGGAAGGGGAGGCAACCATAGCTTGGAGTGGTGACGTCCTATTGGGGCAGCGGCACCAGGATGTCCACATAGTTGATGGGGAAGAAGCCGGAGGTGCCGTGCAGCATGCCCTCGTACCAGTTGTCATCAATCTTATTGGTCAGGGTGATGATATCGCCTTCCTTGAAGCCTAGCTCACCTTCATTCTCTGGGTCAAAATCGTACAGTGCACGACAGCAGGGCTGGTCCATCGGAGCTGGAGAAAAGAGTTGGAGAGATAGGAAAAGAGGAGTTAGATCAGAGGCTATAGGTAAGAAAAAAAATGCTGCATATAGATTAGAGACATAATAACTGCTTGTGAAAGGCTCACCGGGAGTCCTTGCTGAAAGAGGGAACAAGAAGAGGGAGATGCAGAGGAGACAAAAGCAGAAAAGACACAAAACATTAACATCAGTGACCAGAGAGGCATACAATGATGAAAACCAAATAAACCAAACAGTCAGTCTTAATCCTTGAAGTCTTCTTCAAGTCTTAGTAATTTTCTAGTAAGACCAAAAATTATATTTTGAAAACTCTTTTGTTGCCATTTGTGGACATTGGGGGGAAAAAGCCTCTACAACTGCAATTCTTACCAAATATCAAGTAAAATGCGGTGGATGAGACAGTCCCGATTAGGGCTTGGGGAAACAGCTAGCCTGGCTTTTTCCAACCGTAACAAAATGCGCCTTTTTTTTTTTTTTTTTTTTTTTTTAATGTGTGTATGAATGGCATGGCCACAAGGAATTCTGCGGATGCAGAATTTTCTGTAGATTTAAAAAAAATAAAAAAACGCGACTCCACCCCAAGCAGAGAAACAGTCCACTAAATTACACTGATTTTCATCTTGGATCACTGTGAAAAAACGCAAGAAAAAATCTGCAGATTCTGTTTGAGTGATTGATAAATAGTGTGTTAAAATAGTGTACAAAGAACCATTTTACGAGGACATTTTTGACTCTGAGCAGTTGTAAAGCAACAAGCTGACTACAGGAAGTTACTGCTCCCGACCAGTGCAGCTCTAGTTAGTTATTTTTATAGTGATAAAACTAACCAGTCGTTATGCTAAGCTAACTGGCTGCTGCTTCATATTTAGCATCCAGACATGAGAATCATATCAGTCCTCTTATCTAACTCAGAGCAAACAAGCTAATAAGTGCATTTCCCAAAAAATGTTGAATAAATTCTTTAACAATTAAGGAAAGATGAGCAATTTGGTTAAACAAAATAGGGACAAAAGAGAAACCAGGGGTTAGACAGAAACAGCATTGCAGACGAGCTGCACTGCAAACAAAAATGCAGACAAAAATACATTTCCACAAAAGTCTGTTTAAAGAAGGATAAAAAAAAGAGTGTTATAGAGAGAGATTTTGCATCTCTTCCCAAGTCACTCTTGCTCACCTGGAGATCTTGCTGCAAAGGGGAAAGCAGAAAACAGTGAAAAAAGAACAGAAGTGTTTATGTTTAATAGCATTTTCAAGATGGATAAGTGATGAATAGATGGGTAAGTACAGCAGGCAGAGCAATGAAAAGGTCCAAAAACAAAACAAGAAGAAACACAAGTTGGGTAATACATTGGCAGAGAGGCAAAAAGACAAGAAAGAGGAGGATACGATGCATCAGAAGATAGACAAGAGAACAAAACAGAAAAAGCAAATGCTCGTCCGCTGGTAAGTTTTCATTTTTACTGTAGGTCGGGCATTCTTTGTACAGGGAGTGAACGGCACTTGCTTTTCTGCTGTTAATTTGTATAATTGAGTGCAACAATTTTCCTATGACAAAGAGACAAACAAAAAGAGAGACTAAGAAATGACAAAGTGATGGAAGAGATATTGTATCTTTCTGGGGATTCACTTTTGTCTCACCTGGAGACCTTGCTGCAAAGAGGGAAGAGGGAAAAAACACGAGGGGGGAGTGGAGGAAAGAAAACAGAAGTAGTTTTGACTTTCAAGTGGAAATGCAAGGATGTTAAAGAAATGAATAGGTGAGCACACAAATGGAGAAACGGACAGATAAGTTAGACCTGGCTCACCTGGAGACCTCGCCCCTGGAAGAATAAACAAAAATCATAAGGGGGAAAGAGAAGACCGCAGAGTTGTATTAATTAGTTCTGGATTGCAGAATATTCTGTTCAGAATAGGTAATAAGTGACATTTTGGGAATTGAAATAACTGGAAATTCACAATTCACAAATATCTTCCTTTTAAATTTAATAAATAAAAGCACTGCTTTTATTTTACTTTGACAATTTTTTTTTATAGAAACAAATCATGTTTCACATCTGCTATTAGGAAGAGCACTTGAATTGTCTTCTTTAATGTGGAACTGTCTATCGTATATGTAAATTGTGTGTTGTTGTGTATTCATGTCATTCATTTATTTACTTACACCTATACTGTGCATGTCTCTTAAAAATTAGATCTCAATGAAAATACCTGTTTAAATAAAAGATTAACTATATGTTTTATCATATTTTACTAAGAAACTTCCCTCTGTTTGTAGTATTGATTTGTTATTATAACTGTTTGTTCATACAAACAAAACTTACTCCATACAGTATGTTTCACATTAAAAGACTTTTAAGCACTTAATCCTTTCTCTTTCCTGGAAGGCTTTTATTGTGAAACACCTGAAGGAAATGTTGCATTTCAAATGTTTACCCAGCAATGCATTATAATACATTTACTGTGTTTCTTTTCCTTTGGCCTTTACTTGTTAGAAAAACCCAGGAGCATCGTCCCAGGAGTAGTGGCTTTTATTTGGGAATGTATAGTACAAATTAAAAAAAGAACGGGTTGTTAAAGGAAAGAAGAATATGAATTAATAGAAACTAGCCCAGAAATCTGTCATGCACAGGCAAATAAAATTACAAATGTTATTGTTCTGTCTTCACATCAGGTGAAACAGAAACTCATGAGATGCCCCAGTGAGATACTACAGTTCATTTACAGTACCAGGACAACTTTCTGAACATGTTTCTGAGCAATGAGCAAATGTACTCTGTCTCTCACCTGGAGAGCGAGCACCGTGGAGGCCTCCATTGTGATTCTCAATGATGGAGAAGTCCAGCGACGTACGTGGTTTAGGAGCGTACTCTTTCTTCGGTTTGACGGCAGTGTCCTTTATCCTGAAAAAAAACAGAAACTGTCAATGTGCAATAATAGAGAATAACATGACAATGCTGCATTGGTAAATAACTGAAATTATACATGTACATCCAGTAAGGTAGAGCAAAACAAAAAGATCGGCGTGAAATGTGAATACTAACCGTTCGTCAATCTTACTGGAGAGCTGTGTGAGGATCTCCGCGGCGCGGCTGTGGTACTCCACCTGAGCATGTACCAGTGCAGAGAGCTGGCTCACCTGTTCAATCTGTTAAAGACACATTGACACCATGACACCTGGTACACATCACCCATGATTATTTTTTTACTGAGATCTGGACTTAAATTCATTCAAACTCAGACATCTAAAGTAAAAACAGTGGGCTCTTGATTTCTGTCTGGATCACACCGAAACAACAGTGAATGAATGGCAGGACTGTCAACAAACATAAAAAGGATTGAGATTGACAGTTATTTCATCAGTAGGACGAAATAATTTCCTGCAAAATCCATTTGCAGTTGTTCTAGAGCTTTTGATATCATCATGCGATCTTTCTTAGTGGATGAACTTTATCAAATTGTAGATGTTTATTTTTAAGCAAACATGGATGAGAAGTCCTTAAAATGATAAAACATTTTAACTGGACAAAACTTAATCTGCTGAGGAAGATTGTGCAAAATGATAGAAAGCTCCAGAACAGCTACTCATGGACCTTGTGGTGAGACTGTTTTGACCACATACAGGATCAACTAATATTCCTAATGATGTTAATTTATTGTTTTGGGGCAGAAAAACAACAATGACCCGCTTTCTAAAGTTGTTTGTGTTCAAATTTTTTTTTAATTTTTATTCTACAAATTAAGGAAACGCAAAACACTGAAACATAAAAACATGACACAAGGCCAAAACATACAGAGAGGAAAAGGGTTACATTTTACTTGAAGGTACTATACATCTACATAAGAGTGACATGACACTGTCATGAACGTGTCATAAACATTATAAACAAGTCATAAACGTTTATGACAACCGTTCTTTTAGTAAGTCAGGCGTTTTTTTAGTAAGTGTTATTATGGTTATGGTTAGGGTTCAAGTGTTCACAGTTTCATGACAGTGTCATGTCATTCTTATGTAGATGTACCTTCAAGTAATATATTTGTGGAGCTTTTAAAATACTATTTCTATTTGTCCATTGTAGAGTAAATGGGGGCTTCTAGTAAGAAGATGACCCCCTTGATTACCATGGTTTGAGGTGGACAAATGGGAAATGGTTGTGGTAGCTAGTCACCATCAACAGCAGAAAGTGTAAGACAGAACAGTCTGGGTTGACAGATTCAACAAAATCCAAAAACAAACAAAAAATGGTAAGTAAAATAATCCTTACATCGCTCTCCAACAGGTTGAACATGCTCAGCTCAGCAATCTCTTTGGAGTCGTCAAATTTCTCTAGTGCCTGTTTCAGATCGTCTTCTTGAACTTTGCCCTGACGTTTCTTCTTATAATCAAAGTCCAGACGACGACCCTCCATTTTCTTCAGGTGATGCTGCAAAAAAGGAAAGCAAGAAAGGAAAGCTGAATCTTTGACCAAGACATAACTTAAGAGTATTCATTTTTGTTTTTCTTTTCCCAATGGGGCATCAAAGTTCTGCACTCGTACCTGAATCTCCTTCAGATCTTTTTCATAGAGGTTTTGCAGTGGATCAATGAAATTCTGCTTGACCTCCATGTCCAGAGCGTCTTTAACCTCTCCAAGCTCACGCATGGCTTCCCCAGCATCAATCAGAGCAAGGCCTGGAAAAAAAAATACACATTTAGACACCAAAAAAACCCACATGAATAGCACACAGCCTAGTGTCAGTGACTATGTTTACATGCACATAATATTCCAGTTTTTGCCTGTATTCCGAAAATGATGATATTCCAACTAAGCTGTTTACATGGCTAATGAAAGTGAATATTCACTAATATTCCTGTTTACATGTAACGTTAGCAATGCAAAATAAGATTTTTTTCCCCAGCGGTGGCGGACATGTTTGACTGTGCAAACACAGCGTCCCTCTCTCATTCCTTCAAACAGTTTCTTGAAAAGGTTCAGCGCAGCGATGTGTTCACATATCCAAAAACCTGTTGATATCCAAGTCTTTGATAATGTTTAAAAGTGGCTTTTTTGCCTTCTTATGGGGTCTTCAGCCTTGCAAACTGTTGGCTGGTTGGTTTGTTTACAGCACCCATAGCAACACACAGAGCTGACCATAAACCTGCGATAAAACCCCCAATTGAGACGCATATTCCAAATGCGCTGCATACGTGTCCAAAGAATGCCTCTAAAACCCAAATAATACCGTAATATTACACGTCTCAATCGGAAAATTCTATAGACCTTATTCGAAATATTCAACTGAAATATGCTGTTTACATTAACTGTATCAAATTCGGATTATTGTCATGTTCGGAATAATAGTTGAATATTGGTGTGCATGTAAATGTACTTATTGTATATTTAAGAAAGGGTTTAATCTGCACTAACTATCTCATTAGAATCCATAGCAGATTTCAAGATAGGTATTTCTCTTTTAACAACATTTTAATGTCTACACTTGTGAACTAAAAAACTTCAGGCAACTTGTCTGAAAAATAAGCTCATGCATTTATCATCACATTGTTACTGTGTCCTTGAGGAAATAAAGTGATGCCGCTTGATTCTTGTGAAGTATTTAATATGTAAAAAAAGTGTTTTTCTCTTTCTGCGAAGAGCTTTAATGGGCTGTAGCTCACCAAAGTTAGAGTCCTCTCCGAGCTCCCTGCCAAACCTCTGCATGGACTCTCCCAGGATGGCCTCGGTCTGCGTGTAGCCCGGTCCCTTCTCCTGTCCCCGCATACGTGACATGGAGTTCATCATGCTCATCTTGGCTCTGGTGGCTGTTAAATCAAGGCAAATCAAACACTAAATTATTGGGAGGGCTATGTTTTAAAACAATGCTGAAGGATCAAATTGATGATTGATTGTATTTTGCTGTTTGCAGATGATTTTGAAGGTTTTTTTTCTATTATTTGTATCTATTATTAAAAAGACATGAAGCATACTGTATTTTCATATCAAACACTAATGTGTTACAAAGGCCTCAATGAGGAGTTTAACTTAAATATCAAAGGGATCAGCAATTAAGGGCCATTCAATTATGCAAATACATTCACCAGTTTTAAGATCACGGTCACAAATGCAATCTGACCAAATGTCTCCCCTTCTTTGAGTTATGGCGTTGAATAATGGCCTGAAAAGCTGTTAAAGTGAAGTTGACCCTTGACCTTTTGGATGTAAAATGTCATCTCTTTATCCTATCAGACATTTGTGTGAAATGTTTGTTAATTAGCATAGGAATTCTTCAGTTATGGTCAAAAAAAAAACATGGATGCTTTACACACATCTTCAACCTGGCAGCACAGAAAATCGCATTCACCACAGTTTTAAACATGTTTTGTGAGGTCACAGTGATCTTTACCTTTGATTACCACAATCTAAATCAATTCATCCTGGAGTCCAAGTGGACATTTTTGTCAAATTAAAAGAAATTCCTTTCAGGGGTTCCTGACATATTGCATTCACAAGAATGGACCGAAAACATAATTCCTCCGGCTACAGCTATTGCCACAAAACCATTATAATAGAGTATGTCTATGAATAGGTGTACAGTATATATACAGTGGTTACGGAAAGTATGCAGACCCCTTTAAATTTTTCACTCTTTGTTTCATTGCAGCCTTTTTCCAAAAATCAAAAAAGTTCATTTTATTTCTCAGTAATGTACACTCAGCAACCCATCTTGACAGAAAAAAACAGAAATTTAGAAATTTTTGCATATTTATTAAAAAACAAAAACTGAAATATCACATGGTCATATGTATTCAGACCCTTTGCCGTGACCCTCATATGTAACTCAGGTGCTGTCTATTTCTTCTGATCATCCTTGAGATGGTTCTACACCTTCATTGGAGTCCAGCTGTGTTTGATTATACTGATTGGACTTGATTAGGAAAGTGTCTATATAAGACCTTACAGCTCACAGTGCATGTTTGGCAAATGACAATCATGAGGTCAAAGGAACTGCCTGAAGAGCTCAGAGACAGAATAGGCAAGGCACAGATCTGGTCAAGGTTACAAAAAAATTTCTGCTGCACTTAAGGTTCCTAAGAGCACAGTGGCCTCCATAATCCTCAAATGGAAGGTTTGGGACGACCAGAACCCTTCCTAGAGCTGGCTTCTGAGCTATCGGGGGAGAAGAGCCTTGGTGAGAGAGGCAAAGAAGAACCCAATGGTCACTGTGGCTAAGCTCCAGAGATGCAGTCGGGAGATGGGAGAAAGTTGTAGTAAGTCAACCATCACTGCAGCAATCCACCAGTCGGGGCTTTATGGCAGAGTGGCCCGAAGGAAGCCTCTCCTCAGTGCAAGACACATGAAAGCCCGCATGGAGTTTGCTAAAAAAACACCTGAAGGACTCCAAGATGGTGATAAATAAAATCCTCTGGTCTGATGAGACCAAGATAGAACTTTTTGGCCTTAATTCTAAGCGGTATGTGTGGAGAAAACCAGGCACTGCTCATCACCTGTCCAATACAGTCTCAACAGTGAAGCATGGTGGTGGCAGCATCATGCTGTGGGGGTGTTTTTCAGCTGCAGGGACAGGGCGACTGGTTGCAATCGAGGGAAAGATGAATGCGGCCAAGTACAGGGATATCCTGGACGAAAACCTTTTCCAGAGTGCTCTGGACCTCAGACTGGGCCGAAGGTTTACCTTCCAACAAGACAATGACCCTAAGCACACCGCTAAAATAACGAAGGAGTGGCTTCACAACAACTCTGTGGCTGTTCTTGAATGGCCCAGCCAGAGCCCTGACTTAAACCCAATTGAGCATCTCTGGAGAGACCTGAAAATGACTGTCCACCAACGTTTACCATCCAACCTGACAGAACTGGAGAGGATCTGCAAGGAGGAATGGCAGAGGATACCCAAATCCAGATGTGAGAAACTTGTTGCATCTTTCCCAAAACGACTCATGGCTGTATTAGATCAAAAGGGTGCTTCTACTAAATACTGAACAAAGGGTCTGAATACTTATGACCATGTGATATTTCAGTTTTTGTTTTTTAATAAATATGCAAAAATTTCTAAATTTCTGTTTTTTTCTGTCAAGATGGGTTGCTGAGTGTACATTACTGAGAAATAAAATGAACTTTTTTGATTTTTGGAAAAAGGCTGCAATGAAACAAAGAGTGAAAAATTTAAAGGGGTCTGAATACTTTCCGTACCCACTGTATGTGACTATGTTTATATAATGTGTGTATGCTTTCACACAGCATATTTCTGAAAATGTTTTTCTTTAATACATTTTAAAAACATTGAGGTTTGGGAGACAGCCTTTAGTCTGAAAGTAAACAATACATCACATTATCATCTTGCACATCTGGTTTATGTCACCTGGGTTTGGCTGCAGATACTCAGTAGTCTTGGTCATGATGTCCAGCACTGCTCGAGAGGTGACGTCCATCTTCTGTAAACCGTAAAATAACATGTAGAAGGATACAGAGGGTGCAGAAATAACAGTTTATGTAGATGGAAGCGAAAATAAGTAATGGCTGAAAAATTGTGGGAGAGTATAAGAGAAATACAACAGCGTAAATAATGTATGCATCTAATAGTGAGAGAAAAAACAAGATAAAAGAAAGAGTTGAGATGGTGAGAGAGAGACGTGCAGAGCCGAGGGCTGGCCATGATGTTCTTGTTAAGTGTGATGAGCGCCTTCAGCTCCCAGCAGCTCTGCAACGCTCAGCCTCTGTTAATGCAGCACACAGAACTACTAACATTAAAACACATGATCACATGTAAACACACACATGGTGATGCTCAAAATACATAAGCACTCACATATGTACATACACACACACGTGTGATGTATGAGTAGAAAGTACAGATAATTGTGTGAAAATGTAAGGAGTAGAAGGAAAAGGTCTGCTGTAAAATAATTATTCCAATAAAGTATAGATATCCAAGATTTCTACTTAAGTAAGGTAACAAAAGATTTGTACTTCGTTACTTGACACCTCTGGGTATGAGCGCCCACAAACGGACGCCAGTCCGGCACCACCAGACTCAGAGACAGCTTCATCCCGCAGGCCATACGACTTTTGACGTCTTAGCAAACGTTTCTAGTGATTCCCCATTAAAAGCCAGGGTCAAAACATTTTGAAAAGAATGTTTTTATCCACTGGAAATGCTGAGAGAAATATTCCCCTCAATATTTCTGGTGGTATTTTTTGACCTAACAACTTGCCAGCAGTTTTCCAACATAATGGCAGAAATGGTTGGTAATATTCATGATGTCTGTTTGGATCCAAAACATTGTGATTTTGATCTTCTAACAAACTAATAATGAGCTATTGCATTAGTTTTCATTATTGAGGTGAAAACAGAAAGAGTTCAGTCTTGCCTTTTCCATTTCAGTGAAGTCCACATCAAGCTTCGTTCCTTCTGCACCTCCAACTTTCTCGCTCACTTTCTGCAACAAACACAATAACACATGGTTGGGTTTAAAGCTTTTATCAGCTTGACAAAACAATGGTGCATTGGTGAAAATCTGAAATCTGAAATGCTGCAAACTCCAGAAATGACCATTTCCACAATGCACAGTCCTGAAATGAAGTTGATGATTAAAAGGACAGGAAAAAAGAAAGTTTGCTTGGGGGAACTTCTTCAAAAGTATTGCACATGGATACTCTACCTACAACAAACTAAGGAAATCTTACAGATTATAAATTATGATTCCTTTCTCTGACTTGTTTATCTTTATATATGTAGTCTGGCTCACAGGTCTATGAAACAATAAAGAACTAGTCAGATGTTTTATAGTAAATTACATGTTGAGTTATTTAAAAAATTAGAGAGTGGTTTGCCCTGTCAGCATGGGCATTGAGAACCAGCCTGTGTCTACAAGCCTGTGAGCCTGTCTATCAGGGTCACAGCCTCTCTATTAAGATAATGTCAAACAACAAACCGTTTATCTGCATGTACTGTGCTCGTGCATTACAACTTTTAAAATGCTGGTTTTAATTTCTGATTGATTGGCAATAGTGGAGGCAAAAGACTGACTGTCACGTTGATTCATTTTGAAAGCGCGATGCCCAATGAAGAAACACAAACCCTCACGTCATCTTACTCACTCACTCACTAGCTGTGAGTGAGTAAGCAAGTGTTTTTGAAAAATAAACATAATTGCACTATTTTTTTTCACTTCTTACTCATCTGATAATAACCTTATAACCCTTCAATTTACTGCCTGAGGGCCCCAATCCCTAAATTTGTGTGAGAATATTATACATAGGCACACATATTTGTACCTAGATATTTTTATACACATACACTACTCTAACCCAGTCTCGACTCTAGACAACAGGGTCTGTTACAGTAGCTCCCGCCTTAAACATGACAGGCTCACTATAATAGGCAATGCAGAGATTCTCCATCACTGGTGCAGACGGTTCCAGGCTTGCAGCCGTAGAGAGGAAGAGATAAAGTATGGGCAGCATTCAAAAGCTGAAAGCGTTGGCCCTTATAGCTTCAGACATGGCACAGATCCACATGCTCAGACATAAACACAGAAATAACTTCTTTAGGCTCCCGTCCCCTCTTTCCATCTCTCTCAGTCTCTGTCAGCTCATATTTTCAGCTATGTCACCATAAAGCTCCAGTTTGTGATGTAACCAGATGGCTCAAGGGGGCAACAATTTGACACAACGACACTAGACAAAGCCCTCAGAGGATAGACTGAGGGAGGAGGAAAAAGCTTCTAGGGATTGTCAAGACGCATGACTGAAAAAAAACATGAAAGTTAAGGTCAGTGGATAAATTCTTTGCTTGATTGAAACACTGAAAAAATCACACTACACATGACCTTCTTTTAATATATTTTTGTATTTTCTTGGGACTGAATTATTGTCTTATTTCAAAGAAAATGTAAAGATCCTGAAATAGGGAAGTAGATGCAATTGAGCAAGTAAAAGTGAGGGGTTAAAATGTAAGAGGGATGACTTGTGACTGACAGAACAGGGGGGTTTATAAGACTAAGCCTGTGACAGCAGTTTATGCGCAAGACTTTCTTCAGGATTGGCGCTCGGTGAGTCATTTTAGCAAAAGTGTCCTCTGATCCCACTTGTGAAACAGCTCAAAAAACAAATTGACACTATTGCAACACACGCACGTCTAGCAGCAAGCCTGTCATTAGCTTCACCTACACATCACTACAATGTCTTCAAATCCTCCTTGAGCTGGTTGTCATGGAGACAGGTACCTGCTTGTGCCTGGCTTATCAGGTACAGTGTGTATGTCTCAGCATCGGTAACTTTATGTTATTGCTCTCATTGTTTGTGTCCTAAAGACAAACAAGCTTTGCAATGGCAACATCACTACCGCTTGAAGACAACCACAACACGACTGTAGTGTACATGTCAAATGTATGGCAGTGAAAAAGCAGTGTTCTCTACTTTCTATGTCTGACATGGTCCATGTTTTTGTGTGTGTGTGTGTGTGTGTGTGTGTGTGTGTGTGTGTGTGTGCGTGTGCGTGTGTACTTGCGAGCTGTAGCTGCACCACCATACGCGATGTGTGTAGTGACACTTCTGGTGTTTGTCCAAGCCGTCTAATCATATAGTGTACTGTATTATAACAGGTATACAATATGACTGAGTTACATGCAATGTCTACCTGGTTTCAGATGTACACCTTAAGTGAATATACAAAAAGATAGCCTCCTTTTAAAACTGAGGTACATATGTTTTACACCAGACACACACATGCTTTAATAAATCATCTAAGCTGAGATACATTGTTATATTTTAGTCTGTGTCAGCTGACAGTGTGTGTAGTTAGCCTGATGAGAGGGTCAGGACTGATGTATACACATGAGGGGTGTGGTGTTGTTGATATGACTTAACCCAGCGCACTGGCAGGAGGGAGACATTTGATTTATTCAGGATTGTTTCAAGAAGGAGCAGAATGCCGCAGGCTACGGCTGCAAACCACACGTTTCCACACAGAGAACACTATTGAAGAAAACGCTGAAAGATTATTCTTGTTTTCCCACAACACAACTTGGAGCGGAGGTCACTCCCAATGACATGGTCACCAAAGCAAGCAGGTACGGCTCTGAGGCGCGAATTGAAACAGGGGTTGGGTGAGTCAGTTTAACACAGCACAACCCCTATTAGGTAGAAAAGTATACACTATAGGGAAAGCACAGGTCTTATTTTCACATTAAATGCATCACTCAGGGAGAGGAGACCAATACCATTATGTCACAAGCTAGGTTAGCCTTTAGTTGTGGTGTTCCTTTGTTCTACGAGACCAGGTTAGCTTAGCCCTGTAACATTCATGTATTGACAAAATAACATCAAGGACCTCTGATGTTTGGACCTCTAATAATTTTTTTTAATAATATGTAAATAAATGCAACAAATTCTCAATATTGAGAAGCTGGAATTGACTAAAACAAATAATTGAATATCATAATATCTGCAATCAAATTTCCTATCAATGCATATCAATTAAAGCTGTGCTAGGCAATTTGTTTTTGGCGTCATTGTGGAAAATAATCCTTCAGCATATAGTTTTAAGCCCAATTCAAGCACTGGTTTACACATCTGATCCCGGATAGAAGAGAGCGCCAGCAGTACTTCTGAAGCAGAAAGACTCACCTCACTCAGTATTCAAAGTTCTAAATCCAGCCATATCTTATTGGTTTGTATGAGCCTGTGTGTCCCATACCTATGATTCCTTGGAGATAGAGAAAGTCGAGGGAGTCAGTCAGTCGGTTATTTCTTAAGCTAAATGGATAAAAAAAGACACTCAGTCGAGCGGTGCCTGTGGGGACATGCGTGTAGCTTGGCAGGGGAAGAGCAACTGAATGAATAAAAACAAGCTGTTGGTGTCTGTTTGGAGTAAGTGGAACAGTGCTGCTGTGCACGCTGCTGCCTAAGGCTGCTGTCAACGCTCGTTCAACCCCCAGACACTGGCAAAGTAGAGAGCAAAGACAGAGCCGGCGTTGTGCTTTCATGGCTGCAAGCTGAAGAGACAGCAATGAATTACAGTGACTTAGTGAGATGCAAGCCAGGATGAACATACACACACTGCGAAACACTAAGGACTTATAGCAAGTCACAGCCAATAACAGTAGGACTGATGATTGATCTTTAACTTAAGTTACTACACACTAAGCAAATGTCGCAATCTCGCCTAAAACCCAAGAAACCAGCAATCTAAAACCTCTTGGGGAAGCAGCAAAATTACTGTGCTTTCACACTTAACTGATCTCTTTTTGTCACCATTATTTTGGTCCCTCACTCAACAACCAACCTCACCCTTTTCTTTCTCCACCCATCGCCCTCTCTTAGCCTCTTCCTCCCTGCAAGGAAAGGCCATGACAAAGTGAACAGTGCAGCAGTAGCGGCTATGTGAAGTGAACCTTACAGAGAGTAAAATGCACAGTTGGCTGTTGGGAAATAACAGCAGTGGCGTAGATGATATGTAACTTGTGACGTCACAGGCTGTGATATCACATAGAAAGCACTTGTAGTACTGAAGTCTGCCCGGCATGGTGCTGATACATGCGAGTGATTGCACATGCAGCTGAGTCGTGATGCTTCTAGACAAAAAGGAAATCCAGGGACGAGGTTTCACTGCAGAGCCCTGTTATTCCTAATACTGTACGTTGCAGCTATTGTATTTTAATATGAAGACATACACTATAATCTGCTTTGAATAACAATAATTTGTGCCCAATATGTTTTTTTTCTAACAAACAGGTACAAATACCTTGTAGTCTAGACTCTATGAATATGCAAACACTGTTTCTTTTTGAAAATGTAGCTATTCGACACAAAATGTCTCCTACTTCACTGTCCATTCTCATTGTACTATATCTGCACTGGAGGTTTTGAGTTTAAACAGTGGACCAACCATTATAAACACTAAAAAAAAAGAAAAAAAAATAGAAACATAACTACAATACTAACTACACACAGAAAGCCTTAAGGTCTACTTCACAATTTATATTACTTTATTTTATATTTTGAAGATGTTATATTTTATTGCTTATTTTAGCATGCGCTACTTTGTGTTAGAGTTTCACTTTGTTGTAACTTGTGTGTCCTTTTCTTTCTGAAACCCAAGACTTTGCTGCTTAGCACATTATAAATAAAGACCTTGAACCTTGAACATGGGGCTTTAAATCTCTCTCCTCACTCTCCATTTCTCTCGCTCCAACTGGCATCCATGTAAACCAAATCAGATTAAATACGCTAAATGTGGAGAGGAAAAACGCCCAGAAAAGCCCCAAAAGCTCTTGCATCATCATATGGGTCAAACAGCAGAGTGTGTCCCGACATGCTTACACAGTGTATCTTAGAGAAACTCTGACACATCGTTTGCTGGTGCTTTAAAAGCAAAAGCCAGGATTAAATTATAGAGTGTGATCAATACTACAACATCATATTTACACATACATGCACATACAAGCCAGAGGTTATGTTATCTTAACAAAAGCTCTAAGAGAGATCAACTGTTCAATTAAAAGCTTAACATTTTTGCATTTTTTAATCATTACTTCTTAACTCTGAAAGGCAGTTTTAACAGTTGTTACATCCTGTTTTATTTTGGTATTTCCAGTCCACAGCTTCAGATGGATCATCTGATTAGCAGGGAATTGTGTGTGTGAGGGTTGAACCTACATGTATCTAGATTGGCCATGTGTTCAGGACTATATCTCCACTCTTCAAATAAACCATGCAGTAAACTTTCACCCTGGTGTTGTGTCCATTAGTTAATATTGTTGTACAGTATATACACAGCTGTAAAATAATAGTCAAATGTGTTTTGGACAACCCCACTAAAACCATACGTCATTACTATGTCAGTGGTCAAAAAGCTCCTTCAAGCTCAATGTTGGTAAAAAAGTTACATTAATAAAATAATATTATTAAATAATATTAAGGAGGGAAACCAACCACTTTGAAGAGATTTGTTTCATTTATGGACTTCCTGAACAATAATCTCATGGCAGATTCACTAACAGAAGAACTTTTTTGTTTTTTGCTTGCATGGATGTCAGTATTACTGGACAAAATACTGTGCACCTTTGAATGTACTCCCTCCTTGTTTTCTATTTTTTTTTTTTTTTTTTATTCTTGACTAAAAAGAGAATAACAAAATAATTTTGCTGATACTGTTTATGAAAACAAGATGACTTGCACATTAACATGGTTTTGTATGTTAATGATAGGTACCTCCATATGCCACCTACTGAGACACAACCAGTATGTACTAATAGTGTAATAAGTATTTTTTTTTAATAATCTAATTGCCGCTGTGCATATTATCAGTCCATGTATGTTTGTGCTGGCCTTTATTTTTAGCATTCACACCTGTACTGTTAGCATTAGCATCAGTCACATGGAGCCCAATGTGATGCGCACAAGGAGTATGCTGCTGCCCCCCCTCTCCTGCTCACTAGTCTAATCTCAGCTGCTTTAAATACGCCTAGGGTGGAAGAGGGAGATTAAAAATGACAAGAGTGATTAGTGAGGCTATTAGACGGACTGCCCCTGCTGCTGGACAATAACGGGGTATAATAACAGGAGTATCTGATTCTTCCTTTCAGCAACAAAACATCCTTCCTCACCGTCTCCACCTACCTGCTCCCTAACTCTCCCAACATGTTTCTCCCTCTCATTTACTAAGGTTCAAATATTTTTCCACCTTTTTCACCCCTTTAAACTCTCCATTTCCACTTCCATGTTTGGCTATGAGAGAAGAAAAGGATGATGAATGAGGACAGAGGTAGAGAAACAGGAACATTTGGGCCAGTTGGCAATATGACAGTGAACCACCAAATCTTGAAAAGTCAAAAAACAAATTGCATAACAATACCCAGAGGATCTTTGTCTTGTTTCCGTTTTTCAGATTGCATCTCTTCTTTACCTCCCTTCTGTCTTTATCACTCCCTTTTTTCCTCACCTTTAAACAGCCTGAAGGCCTCGCTGTTCTCATTGTCACGTTTCTCATGCAACACTGCGCCGATTATATTTGCAGCTGGACTGTGACTCAACAATATGTCTGACTTCATTCATCTTAACTGGAATCTGCACTGCCACCGTTAAAACCTAGACATACTGTAGCACCAGCAGGACCAAGCTGTGGATGGATAAAAGTACTTTATTTAGAAGCAAACCTATAATTGTACAGGCTGTCCTAAGAATAGACCCTGTGCTCTCGTGGAATCAAGGAAGTTCCATTTGTAGTTCCTAAATCCTGGTGTTCCAGCAGAACATCAAGACCTGTGGCGGCATTAGTGGAGACAAAAAAAAAAAAAACGTGTTACGCCTGGCTGTGATGTTGCACAAAACAACAAAGAAACAAGCGATGACAGATGATAAACAATCTTAAGTGAACAAAAATGGAACTCTAAATTGGCTTCTCAGTTTAGACAATACAAGAATACCTGCAAGGCAGGTTGGACATCAAATGCACACTGAGTGGACACAGACAGGACAGGGTGCCAGGTTTCTCCTGCCCAGACACATGCCAGCATCAGTCCACTGGTTGCCCATGTTGCTTCACTGACCTCTATCCTCTTTGAGTGTGTGGCCCATGGCTATTATAATCTGATGTGTAAGCCTCTGCATGGCTCTTATGTAACAGCAGGGATGAATATGTAGCTGGGGAGATGTGTGCACACTCAAATCCAACTATGTTCCGCTCGGTAAAACGGGGGAGGAAGGGGAGGGTAAACCAGCTGGCACTGTGTGTGTGAGAGGAAAACGTGCCATAGTTTGAGCATTGGAATGCGTGAGACAAATATGGAGGATGAGTAATGACACACACACGACATGAGAGATGGCTGAGATTTGCTGATCTATAGGATTGGATTTAGTTTACAATGCATCTGACAAATATCAGTGAATCCAGTTAATGTACATGTCAAAACACAGTTGTTATTTATATATATATTTTTTTTGCACTTTCACTAATGCTTTTCCCATTTCTGGCAAGACAGCTAAACAGATTTATGTATGAGATTTTTAGAAATGTGTAGGGTAACACTGGAGTCTGCACTTAAACAAACTGTAAGATATGAATCCATCCATTGGACGTGCTTCTGCTGTTGTGCTAAAATTGCTTCCATCATAAACTTTATATTGCTTGTGCTCAGTATTTTCTGCATAATCACACCTTCAATACTCTCAGACACTGCCAGACCACCTACAGTTCTGCCCAAGAACCATGAGAAGGTGTGAGAGACTCAATGTGTTAAATTATCTCATTTAATTCCCTCATGCAAGCATTTTCAAACCACACACTGCCTTCCCTGCTCATTTTGTTCATACTTTGTCCTTCCTTTCTCAACATCCATACCCTTTCATCTTAACATCTTGTCTGTTCACCTCCACAACAGGTTGTTAGAGCATTAACATACTATAATATGCTGATATTTTCCTTTTTTAAAACACTGGATATGGATCAATCATACTATTGAATGAATACTATTGATATAGTTATCCTTCATTTAAAGAGCAACTTAACACCAGCTGCTGTCTGAGTGGTTTAAAATCTCACCATGCTGCAGTGATGAAGAAGTGTACTTCACAGTGGGTCAGTACCAGTATAAAACAGTACACAGTGACATCACTGCTGTTGGTCAGAAGTGCAACAACAACAACAACAACAACAGGTAGCTCTGTACCAACTATATCTGACCAGATTGGTACAGAAGGGAGACAAGGTTCACATGGATACAGCCCATCCACTTTCAGTGGCGTTTAAGCCGCTCCCTTCTGGTTGTAGATATACAGTAGATATAGAACCCTAATGTCAGAACCAACCAAGCAAAAACCTCATTCCCATGGCAATAACCCAATTAAATAAGAAGTGGGGAGGGGTATGACTGGAGTAGGAATATATGTGAAGTACAGTGCCTTGCAAAAGTATTCGTCCCCCTTGAACTTTTCAACCTTTTGACACATTTCAGGCTTCAAACATAAAGATATAAACATTTTATTTTTTGTGGAGAATCAACAACAATTGGGACACAATTGTGAAGTGGAACGAAATCTATTGGATATTTTAAACTTTTTTAGCAAATAAAAAACTGAAAAGTGGTGCGTGCAAAATTATTGGGCCCCTTTACTTTCAGTGCAGCAAACTCACTCCAGAAGTTCAGCGAGGATCTCTGAATGATCCAATGTTGTCCTAAATGACTGATGGTGATAAATAGAATCCACCTGTGTGTAATCAAGTCAATGTATAAATGCACCTGCTCTGTGATAGTCTCAGGGTTCTGTTGAAAGCGCAGAGAGCATCATGAAGACCAAGGAACACACCAGGCAGGTCCGTAATACTGTTGTGGAGAAGTTTAAAGCCGGATTTGGATACAAAAAGATTTCCCAAGCTTTAAACATCCCGAGGAGCACTGTGCAAGCGATCATTTTGAAATGGAAGGAGTATCAGACCACTGCAAATCTACCAAGACCTGGCCGTCCCTCTAAACTTTCAGCTCAGACAAGGAGAAGACTGATCAGAGATGCAGCCAAGAGGCCCATGATCACTCTGGATGAACTGCAGAGAACTACAGCTGAGGTGGGAGAGTCTGTCCATAGGACAACAATCCGTCGTAGACTGCACAAATCTGGCCTTTATGGAAGAGTGGCAAGAAGAAAGCCATTTCTCAAAGATATCCATAAAAAGTCTTGTCTAAAGTTTGCCACAAGCCACCTGGGAGACACACCAAACATGTGGAAGAAGGTGCTCTGGTCAGATGAAACCAAAATCTAACTTTTTCCCCACAATGCAAAACGATATGTTTGGCGTAAAAGCAACACAGCTCATCACCCTCAACACACCATCCCCACTGTCAAACATGGTGGTGGCAGCATCATGGTTTGGGCCTGCTTTTCTTCAGCAGGGACGGGGAAGATGGTTAAAATTGAGGGGATGATGGATGCAGCCAAATACAGGACCATTCTGGATGAAAACCTGTTGGAGTCTGCAAAAGACCTGAAACTGGGACGGAGATTTATCTTCCAACAAGACAATGATCCCAAACATACAGCAAAATCTACAAAAGAATGGTTCACAAATAAACGTATCCAGGTGTTAGAATGGCCAAGTCAAAGTCCAGACCTGAATCCAATCGAGAATCTGTGGAAAGAGCTGAAAACTGCTGTTCAATCCAACCTCACTGAGCTCGAGCTGTTTTGCAAGGAAGAATGGGCAAGAATGTCAGTCTCTCGATGTGCAAAACTGATAGAGACATACCCCAAGCGACTCGCAGCTGTAATCGCAGCAAAAGGTGGCTCTACAAAGTATTAACGCAAGGGGGCCCAATAATTTTGCACGCACCACTTTTCAGTTTTTTTATTTGCTAAAAAAGTTTAAAATATCCAATAGATTTCGTTCCACTTCACAATTGTGTCCCACTTGTTGGTGATTCTTCACAAAAAATAAAAATTTTATATCTTTATGTTTGAAGCCTGAAATGTGTCAAAAGGTTGAAAACTTCAAGGGGGCCGAATACTTTCGCAAGGCACTGTATGTATATTTATGACATAAGGCCTTTAGGGAAGTGCAACATATGGTACTCCTTTTTTAATTTAATGATGTGTGTATCTTATGTGTTAGATAAATGGTGCTGTAGATGTCTGGTTCAATGTTTGTGTTGTGGATTATGTGTCAATATGCCTGTACTGTACAGCAAATTGCCCTTTTGGGGACATTACAGTTTTCTATCCTGGTGTTAAAGTTACATTTTTGAGGTAATCTACAACTGTTGGGTCTCAATGTGTCAAATGGAGATTCTATTTTTCTGCTTAGGGTTCACTGGAAAGTTTAAGGTTGTGTTGTTTTTCAGTCAGTTAAAAGGACTAAAGGTAACCTGGAGCATTTTTAGGGTGGATCCCTATTTTTCCAATAAAAAATGGCTTTACAAATGTTTTGTGAGTAAAATTTCACTAAATTTAAACAATGCTTTTGTTTATTTACAAGGAAAACTCCATGAGGCACCTTTAACATTCAGCAGATAGTCTAAAGTCAGCCATTCTCTGGTAATAGCTCTGGATTAGTAGGCTAAATCTTGATTTAAATCTTGAGCTTTTTATAACCTTTTAATTACACTTAATTGCTATTTTGAATCATGCCATTCATACCGGCTGGCATAGTGTTTACTGTATGTTAGCTGCTTCCTTGTTGCCGTTGTGTTCTGTCCTAACCAGTCAGTTGCCATGTCAGTCCTGCTGATGTAATTTTTAGTCAACACAGAATTTGGAAAGTGGTTGGTATGAGCAGTTTATTTAATAATTTTAACATTGATCAAATAAGATAATTTAATAGTAATTTAAAAGTAATTATTTCTGTAAGTTAACTTACCCAAAACTGTAGCGCTGTGTCAATATTTATTCTTATCATTGTTTTTCATAGATGTAGCTAGCTTGCTATGATGGAAGCTGACCAACCCATTCTTAATGACACCTACTAAGCTCTAATTGTCCATCTGGCTCAAACAGACAATTTAAGAAGTCTGAAACCAGGCTCAAAAAATAAGTGCAAGACATACAAGCAAAAACCTGAAATCTGAATGTAAAATAATAATAAGTAATGTTACTCAGTGGTAAACAGATAGGACTGAGGTTGTACTGATTGTACAGAGCATCACCAGGTTTAAAACTTAGTGAAGCAGGTTTTTTACTAGAGAAAGCTTTGAGGAGCGAGTCCTTGACATGTTCTTCCATCAAAGTGGAACCGTTTAAAGATAGTGACTATATGCACAAAATATCTGTTATAAGCATAAGTTTTCAAAAATACAATAATTATCATCATTAGTTAAAGCCAAATTCTCTCATTTCCATCCATCACCAGCAGACAGATAGGAGCATGACCCTGAAACAATGATTTTATAAATGACTCTCAGACCGAGTTACTCAGCAATCATTCAAACATACTGCAGAAGCACAAAGAGCTACATAAACACAAAGCTTTCTCTCTTTCTTTGAACTTGATTGCCTTTCTGCAATTTCCATTTCAAATGCAAAGTGTGTCTCTTCAAATAAATGACAGAGCTTAAAGGCCTGTAGAGAACTCAACTTTCAGCACATAATGAGCACTGAATGAGGGAAACATGTTATATATAGACACAGCAGGTATATATATGATTTTAATGTTTACCCATCAGTGCCATGAGCTAAACCTGCATGCATGTAATGATGGGGATGTCTATGATAATGAACACTGAAAATCAGTATTGCTGATCGTTATTAAAGCTCAGACTGCTGCCTGCAAAGTGTGTGTATCTATAATCCCCAGATGTATCATGACCACATCATTTTACTTTAAGATAATAGTCCAGCTGCCTGTCATGCTTTAGTTCTGTACTGTCTGTTCATTGGTCATAAAAGAACTAATTTAAACCCGTCCCATATTTACCACCCACAATAGTCCCATTTTTATCAAGTTTATATCAATGTGCTCTTTATATTGTCTTGTCAATTTGTAATAAAATCTAATCAGATCAATAATATTTCTAGAGATGAGTTATTTCTATTAGAGAGCAGGTGAATGCCTTTATGTAAAGCACAATGATCTTAATTAGAAGTGACCCAGTGGGATTCACTAGCCATTTAAGGCTTTTATACACAGGGAATCCAGAAAAGAAGATATAATAACATTGAGTGGACACAGCAGCCATTTTAAAACTCTGCTGCTTCCTCGACATGTTTTGGGAAGTCATGGTGAAGATGCTGCCATGTGTCTCCTAGCAGGAAGACCCTAGCTGCTTTGTCCTCCTCATCAGCTGTTTGACCTTTAACACAGAACAGAGGCGGCAAGGCTCGATACATGCCAATATTTAAAACTGAGCAGAATCATGACTCAACGCAACAAGGTAGCTGCACTCTATCAGTCGATGTCAAAAACAAAAACTCCCACAGAGCACACGACCGGTAATCGAAAACAAAGCCCAATGAAAATGTGAATCTCACTGAGTGATGGAATCCTTGTTAGCTCCCTTTTATCAAAGAAGCACAGCTAGTGTTAGTCATTTTACAAAATAATATTAATTTAAGGCCTATTTACCAGCTTATTTTTTGCATTGTTACACATTATGCCATTATGTAACATAATGCAAAAATAAATAGATTTTATAATGATAATGTAAAATTTATATTAATAAAGAACAATGTTTACCTAAACATCAAGGTCTCATAATGTATAACGTAAACATTATAAATATGTACATGAAGAATAAAATAAACACATTAGAAAAGAGAGGTGATAGGTAGAAGAAATCTTGAACAACAGCAAGAGAAGAAATAAGATAAAGACAATAAAGTATGTCAGAGTGTTTAAATGCTGTAACAACATGCCTGCAGTGAAACGGTGTTTGCACCATGAAGGAAACAAACATGTCACAATCCAGCAGGAGTGTACAGAATGTCCCTGTGGTCTGTAAGAGCGCAAGGGACACCAACACTCATCTAAGGTTCCTGAACTCAACACATCTTTTTACAGCTTTCAACACAACACCAGACTGGACCTGAACAAATGCTGCCTGGCATGACGGAAGATTTATTATCATTGTTGATGAAGATAAATGTCTTTCACTTCTCACTTCCAGCTAAACTATCAGGCAGCGACACCAGAATAATGGATCCTGCAAGAAACAAGCAGCCTAGCTTTTAGAAAATCAATAAAAGCAGCTAAAAAACCCATAGACGTTCAATCACACTGCACCAATCCCTCACAAAATAAAAACATTTTTTTTAATACATCCAGAGGCCGGCATGACCCATTAAAACAGGAGAAAATTGAAAAGCATCAATAGACCAACATTCTCTATTTTTGATATTGACTATCTGCTATTCAACTGACTGTCTGCTATTGGTCTGATTTGATTAGTTTTACATAAAGACGGTCATCTTAGGAAAGAACACAAAGCCAAACATAATGATGCCCTGAATACTGATGGTTACTGCAGAGTATGTGTACAATATTATTAGCCGATTTAAATGAGTAGTCGACTGACAGAAATCTGAAGCTATTCTGTGTTTGTGCCCATGATAATAAAGTATGTTGAGGTTGATAATAAATGTATGTATTTAAGCACAGGCACTCAAGTGTTTTTACATACAATCTCATGAAACAATGGTTGGTGTTATCTCAGTGGTGAGACAGAAACATCTGCTTCATGAGATTTTTTAGGGAATATGCCAACAAGAGGAAGAAAAACCCTAACAAAAAGCACACAAAAAATGCTTATTAATGTAAACTATTTACTTCTCCTATGAAGATCTGTTTTATTTATAATTTTTTATATTTCTTTTACAACAGCCTCCATCTATGGGTGCTCACATGAGGGGGTACAGTTCTTGACAAACACATGAATAATATATCTTGTTATATATCTGCTAACAACCACATTATAGTCTTAAATGTTTATATAAGGTTGGTGAACAGTAAAGTCTTGCTCAAATGAGAGTATATTGTATGTGTTTCACTTGATTTAGGTGTGTTCCAACTACTAACATGGCCAAGACTGAATAGCTGTCCAAAGACACTAGAGACAAAATGTATACCTCCACAAGGATGGAAAGGGCTACGGGGAAATTGCCAAGCAGCTTGGTGAAAAAAGGTCCACTGTTGGAGCAATCATTAGAAAATGGAAGAAGCTAAACATGACTGTCAATCTCCCTCGGACTGGGGCTCCATGCAAGATCTCACCTCGTGGGGTCTCAATGATCCTAAGAAAGGTGAGAAATCAGCCCAGAATTACAATGGAGGAGCTGGTCAATGACCTGAAAAGAGCTGAGACCACCGTTTCCAAGATTACTGTTGGTAATACACTAAGACGTCATGGTTTGAAATCATGCATGGCACGGAAGGTTCCCCTGCTTAAACCAGCACATGTCAAGGCCCATCTTAAGTTTGCCAATGACCATTTGGATGATCCAGAGGAGTCATGGGAGAAAGTCATGTGGTCAGATGAGACCAAAATAGAACTTTTTGGTCATAATTCCACTAACCGTGTTTGGAGGAAGAAGAATGATGAGTACCATCCCAAGAACACCATCCCTACTGTGAAGCATGGGGGTGGTAGCATCATGCTTTGGGGGTGTTTTTCTGCACATGGGGCAGGGCAACTGCACTGTATTAAGGAGAGGATAACCGGGGCCATGTATTGCGAGATTTTGGGGAACAACCTCCTTCCCTCAGTTAGAGCATTGAAGATGGGTCGAGGCTGGGTCTTCCAACATGACAATGACCTGAAGCACACAGCCAGGATAACCAAGGAGTGGCTCTGTAAGAAGCATATCAAGGTTCTGGCGTGGCCTAGCCAGTCTCCAGACCTAAACCCAATAGAGAATCTTTGGAGGGAGCTCAAACTCCGTGTTTCTCAGCAACAGCCCAGAAACCTGACTGATCTAGAGAAGATCTGTGTGGAGGAGTGTGCCAAAATCCCTTCTGCAGTGTAAAAAACTACAGGAAATGTTTATACTCTGGAATTGCAAACAAAGGCTACTGTAGCAAATATTAACCTTAATTTTCTCAGGTGTTCAAATACTTATTTGCAGCTGTATCATACAAATAAATAGTTAAAAAAATCCTACATTGTGATTTCTGGATTTTCTTTTTAGACTATGTCTGTCACAGTGGACATGCACCTACGATGACAATTTCAGACCCCTCCATGATTTCTTAGTGGGAGAACTTGCAAAATAGCAGGGTGTTCAAATACTTATTTTCCTCACTGTACACTGCAAACACCTGCTTACGTTGCTGCTAACATACACACCTACTGTACATGCAAATATACTGCAGACCGTTTATTATAAATTAAAAAGATATTCTTCATTTGCAGTTAATTCAAGATGTCTAATCCACAGTGTGTGTGGCCGGTGTATTGTCACAACGGCAGGAAAAAAAAGTTTGCTTACCCATAAGCCTGTGCCACTTTGTACAAGTCTAGAAGATGATGACAAGGCTTGTTTACACAAAGCACCAGCGTGATTCAATTACTCATACCTTAACTGCATGGTAAACAATAACATTAGAGCAATTACACATAATAGTACGAGTTTAGACCATTTATTACTGTATCATAAATAATTGAAGACTTGAAGCCGACATGGTTTATCTGCCTCTTCACATGATCATTCCTTAAAAATATGAGTGTTATACTGTATATTAGCAATGCTCTAATAAAATACTGCGAGGAAGAGTCGCGGATCTCTGACCCCGCCACCCGGCACATGCACCACGTTTCAGATTAAAGCTGCAGTGCTCTGATTCGGACTCACACACAGTTCCAAAGTGTGATGCAGAGCCACTGTGCTCTGATTAATCTGAGTATAATCCCTGACAAGCCATTCAGTTTTAGCTCTGCAGCTGGTAGGAGGACGCTGTGTGTATGCACAGGGTGAGTCTACGGCTAGATCAACTAACATGGCGTTTTTATTTTCACTAGGGGAAGCATAGAAGCACAAAAAGATACATACCCCCCCACCTAAAACCTGCTGGACACTTGCTTTAGCAGACATGTAAATACAATAAAACATGTTCTGTTCTCTCCCACCCCTCATTAATGTCCTCTCATGAGCCTAATTAGGCATTAGGACTGAGCACATGATGCTGCAGCTGCCTGAAAGCAAAACCTCCTCTCTGCTTTTGTTCCCATCATCCTTTTCTCATGGCTTCCTCCTCTCATCTCTTCCTGATCTCTCCTACACTACAACCTCTTTCAATCATCTTTCATCCTGCTTTCTTTCTTTCTGCAGCACACTTTTCCTGCCCAATTGTCTTCTCTACTCCATTTCCAGCAATAAATGTGTCTGCTACAATATAAAGTTCATATTATTATTATCATTGATATCATGCATCATTGCATTTTGCTCCTTTGTGCTTTTAGCATATCATAACTCACAAGAATGCCAGTCTGCTACTTTGGTTCAGATTGAAAAATCTTATAGATTGCTGTGAAATTTTGGACATTCATGGTTCCCAGAGGTTGACTCCTTCTTTTTTAGTTTGCCAAGAAATTAATTAATACTTACCTTTATCTTTGTGAACTATGGTGATCCTCTGACAGTCCAAATTTTATTTTGACCAATAAGTTAGTTATCGACCAAAGTACAACCTCAACAGTACTTTGCCCTTACTGCTACTTTGCAATAATTAGAATGCTGATGTAAACCAGGTCCATGCATATTAAAATAGTTCATGTATAAACTAAACACAAAGTACAGCTAAGGCTGATGGAAATGTCATTAGCTTGTCAAGTATTTGATCATTTTGACCTGATGATGTCGTTGACAAATGTCAACCTCATTTATTGGAACCTCATATTCGGGATCATCAAAGTCAGTAGGATTTATTATCATGGGATCATAAATGTTTTTTCAAATTTTCATTGCAATCCATCAAAAATAGACATCAAAAGATATTCAGTCTGGACCAACCAACAGTGCTATCCATAGATCTGTGACGCAAGTATGGCTAAAATCTCTCTAACATTACATTACATTTAATGTCATGAAATCTAAAAAAATAAATAAATGATGAAAATAAACTATGATCTTTTGGCTACATCACTATACTGTCACAAACACATCCTAATGTATCTATACTGATATGGGTTTCCCAAGACCTTTATTCTGTCACCACCCTCTGGCTATTTATTACTCATTACTGCTGCCAAAAATAAAAGTTGGACTTCAACCTTTCTCTATTCTCCTTCTCTAACTATTTGGTTTTCTTTACAATGATCCTTACAGTCTCGCTTTAGGAGCTAGAGTGGCTGATGACTCTTGTTTTTCTTTTTGTCTTGTTTAATGTTATTTCTTTAAAATCAATGCAAAATGTTACATTTCTGTCTCAAATCTTGCCTGAAAACGTGATTGGATTGTGTAACTTGGTTCAGGAGCTTTGACTGGACAATGACCTTCAACCTTGAGTAAATGCACTACACATCAGACAATACAAGGTCTCTGCGGATGTAAAAACATCCATATCTACAAATGATGCTGCATTGCACTTCATTACACGTCGGCAGTTATAAAAGCCAATAACCAAAATTGCTTCTGGGTAATAGATTTGGGTAGTGATGTGACCTGAATGTCCCTGAAGTGTGTGTGTGTGTGTGTGTAGGTGGTTTAATTTAGTCTTATCAATGTTATAAACTATTGCCACGGATAAAAGCAAAAACATTTACCCTCTGCAAGAATGTTGACACATTAACTGTGGAATAATCATATTAAGAAAAACCTAGTGGTATTAATGGTCAATATCTTCAAATAATATTTTAGGGAGAACTATGCAGAACACATAAGTACTTACGCTCAATTTCTCCCTTTATTAAGTTAGATAAGACAAACCTTCACTCAGCAGTTAATAACAGGTCATGAGAATTTCCCTTTTTCAGCACCAAGCCATCAGCAGTAACTCCTGCAGTGGTTGATGCCTGGAATATATAATATGCCAGTCCTGAATAAAACATTAATCGTTGCCTGAATACTGATGCTGGGAGAGAGGGAGGATCAGAAATAAGGGAGTGGAAAAGAGGAGAAAGAAACCACAGACAGTGATGAACAAGAGCTCACTTTCTATAAAACCAAACCAAACACCTCAACGCCTGAATGACTGAATCTGCAGAACACAGTTTCCTTCACTCAGCACATCTTTCTTCTTGGCAGATTTTAAACTGGCTTAACACCGTTAGCATGAGGACATTTAACGAGTTTACCTCGCCAGTATTCTTATTCAAAATATGCTGATAGCATTTAACCACAGGACGAGCTAAGATTAGGACTAGTACAGACCGCGTCCATCTGTTATTGACCTCCAGAACAAAACTGACGTCAGAACGCTGTGAACTCCACAGCCCAGTTTTAAACCTTCTGGCTACTACATGTCCAGTCTTGTCAACAGTTTATTCAAAGTTTCTGCCAAAGTCCACCCTGTTCTATTTAATCCTTTCATTGAGATATACAGCATGTCAGACTTGCTGTGTTGATTCTGGCCACCTCTCATTATAACGTGTAGTAACAGCTCTGGAGATGGCGAGTCATGTTTATCATATGATTAAAGTAGAATTCCGGTTGATTCCAATATGTAGTTCTGTTGTTTGTAAATGTGGAGGTGTGTCAGTAGTCACTGTGTCAGTAAAAACTAAACCAATTGGTGCTGCCTGCACCATGTTATCCTCTTGCTAGCATTAGCACCCAACAAACTTAAACAGGGCAAGTTTTAAACGTGTTTTAAGCCTCTTAACATGTTTAAAATGTCATTAAAAGTGCCTACCAATGTGCAGTGATTCCTTCCAAGGGAACACAGTGAATGACTGCTGTAGATGTGAAAGAAATACATGAAAGTTCTGCTAATTCAGCTCTGTTTAATTCCTGTGTTGAGAGGCAGTTACCATCTACAAACTACAACACAAAAAAAAGAGATAAGACAAAATTATATAGCCTATTAATTTAATGATTAAATAAGGTAGTGTCTCCAAACGTACCTCAATTATAACTTGTCTCCTGCTAGTTATACTAAAACACTTACTTTAAAAAAATAAGCACATGCTTATTTTTGAAAATATGTTTGTATCTCTTTGGTGTTGTAGTTCAACTTCAACTTCATTTATTGTCATTTTATATGTACAGAGTGCATACAAAAAGAAATTTCGTTGCATACAGCTTGAGAAAAGAGAAGATCTTAAATAGCTAAAAAGTTTAAAAAGATTAAAAATTTCAGCAGCATTTAATGCCCGATGACATACAATAAGTGCAATAAGTGCAGAGTTAAATTTATAGATCAAAAGTTCAACAGTCTGATGGCAGTCTGATAGTTGCCCTGTTTAAGCCTAATTCTAGCAAGAGGATAACATGGTGTAGGCATCACCGATTGGTTAGATTTTCTCTCTACTGACAGCACTTCACATTTACAGACAATAGAGCTACGTGTTGGAATTCTCCTTTAAGAGTCAAAAGATAAAAAGTTGTTGTTGTAATACTCTCTAAAGGATTTATGAGGATTCTGGGAAAGACTTCATTGTTTGAAACTATTGAAAGGGATCAGCCTTCAGAAGCTTGGATCAAATATCTGAGAAATATTTGCACTTGTCAGAGGGATAACTGAAATGTATAGAGCAAAAACATAAAAAATGTTAATGAATGTAAACTGGTGGTCTGCAGGACTGTCCAGTACTGGCTTTCTCTTGTGATATTACAAATATAACCTATTGCTACTATTCCATGAATCCTTTGACCTACAGTAGATGACTGAGACATTTATTAGACTTTTTTTTGTTTTATTTTTTGAATCACAGACAAATTTTGCAATCGAATAATAATTTTCCAAGCAAAATACCAAACACGCTAGAAGCAAAATCTAGAAGCCTATATTTGACATAGATTGTAGTAAACTCTTTTGGAGTGTTTGTTGGACAAAGGTTATTTGAAGACCTTGAGCTTTGATTGGCAATTCTTCCTTTTTTGACAAATAGATTAATTTAGAAAATGATGGGCACAATTGGTGAAAGCAATCGATAAATGCAGCCCTGAAAATTCAGTTTCTCCTAAAGCCTACAAGAAAGTAACTCCCTGCAGATTCAGCATTCTCCACACTTCCGCCTGTTTGACTTGGCAGAGTCCTTCCTCCTGCTCTAGCCTTCAGTATCTCTTGGATCTCTTGGGAATTTCCATTTATCTCTCTAGCTTTTCTCTATCTACTTCTCTTTCCCCTTTCTTGTCTTCTCTTTTCATTCTTTCCTTACTCTCTTCGCCGCTCCCGCCTCTTCTGTTATCTCACAGATGGATCTATTTTACCCTGCACTGCAGTGGGCCTGGGTGAGGATCCAGGCTGGATGAGTCACCCACTCACAATCTGCTGCCCTAAAGCCCTGCAGGCGTCAGTCACATCCAGGGACCCCACTGCTGTCCATGGGCACGCACGGATGTACATCTATGGACACTCACATGCATGCTTGCACATTCCATACCCATTTCTAAAGACAGACAATACCTTCCGTGTCTACGTCTGTGCACTTACATACATGGCGAATTAACTTCAAATGGACCACAAAATAACTTAATTATTTGTCTCTAAGCTACAAACTAAAGCAAGATGGTTTTGAATTGCAAAATCATAATTCTACACACAATACAATGAGGATAAGACATGTAGTACTCATATTAGTATTCAGTACACACGCTGGGAAACCTCTAGTAGAACCAGGCCTGAATACAAAATAAAGGATTACTGCTCTGCTACACATTGTAAGAAATTTACACTATCCAAATGTGTTAGCTGTTTCCTACATGTACTCAGACAGATAATGTAGCTACTGTACCTTGACAGATTATTTTGTTCACATACAGAACATTGATAATAGAACACTTCATGCTGCTCCTACAGCCATTCCTCAAAAGGTGTCTTGGCCAAGTTTTCAGATCACTTCCAAATCATAATAGGTGGCATTGTTACCCAGAGTTCACAATGTGAAGTGTCTTTTAAATATGGAGATATTCATTTAATTAAAAAGTTATTTGTTATTTTTGCTTGCAGTAATTTTCCATGTGATTTTATTTAATATTTTAAAATGATTATATGTTATAAGTAATGGACTGTATGCAAGCCATATAATGCTGATCGGTGCCCAAGAATATAGCTGATAATACGGCAACTAGAAGTATATTTAGCACACAATACTGTTGGGACCTGATTAAGAGCAATGGCTTCCTCAGTACTGACCTTGCAGCTAGGACTCAAAGTAGTACTATAGGTAAAGGTACCATAATACAATTTTGACAGAAAAAAGGTCAATCATATATAACCACTTTTTAAAGTCATCTAACTCTCAAATTCACAAACTGTACATACAAAAATAAGTGCCTCAATGGATTTAAACATGACACGCATGCAGAAGCTTCCAAACCTGTGAGGAAACTTGTTAGCCTCTTTCTAACATTAACAACAAGCAAAGCAACCATTTTATCTGGAAAGGTTACAAGATCCACCCCCAAAAGACTCTTCTTTTTGTTCTCTCCATCTCACTCTGGCACACTTTCTTGGGCTTTCTTTCCATCCTCTTCATCTCCCCTCTCTCCTTTCTGTAGTTTCTATTTAATGATCATATTTTTGTCTTCCTTCTGGCCGCACACACTCACTCCACTGAGATATGCTCTCTGCAGCCTTAAGATAAATATAAAAGATGGTATTTAAACTGGGGGTTGACTTAACAATCACTGTAGGTGTTGCACCATGCAATCTACTCTTTTGCAAAACAATTAGTTGAGGATATAACAGCCTCAAATAAGAAGTCTCACAACACCCACCCACACCCACACACCATGATTAAAGGCAATTTGAAGTGGACCTGCTGGGTTTTACCCTTCATGCCCCTTGCTTCCCTTCTTTATAAAATGGCCACCGTTATTAATGCACCACTATGAGCCAGGATGTCTTTGGGTAAGAGAGATATATGTCTTCCGTCAGAGAAAAGTGTGATTGTGTAAAATAAATGTATGTATGTGAGAAGGCGGAGGTTGTGTGAGCATGTGTGTGTTAGTCTCACAAAACTCCTGTGACTCCATGCGTTCTACCTTTTATGGTCGGTTTGTCTCTGCAGAGTACATTAAGTCTATAATGACGAAAGGCTGCTAAATGCACAAGAATGAGGATTTTCCATCTCTCACAGAGCAGATGCAGTACACTTAATGTCAGACAAAGCTGCGCAGCTAATTAGCAATTAGTGTCACATCGGGCTATAAGGTCAATGCAGCATTTTATGATGTGCAATCTGTTTCCATCTACATATTGTTGGACATTATCGCAGCTCCATGTGTTTATGGAAATGCTTTGTATTGAGATTTTATGTCATCACAGATATTAGGCCTACGATGTCCTGTACTCTGCTGTCCATATGGCTCTGCTTTCCCTACCTTGAGCCAATATGATCCACTTTGATTTTTGCAGTTTATTGCAAGGTAGCTTTTCCTTTGCTACGTATCTGTGGTTGAACCAATTAATGTTGCACAGCACTAGGACTGCTTTATGCCAATATTGGATTTTAATATGATTTTGCATCAATTTGTCAATAAAGAAACCTTAAATTGGTGTGTATTCAGAGTGATGACACTGAGAGAAGAGATGACTATACATCTTGTGTATAGGTAATGCCATTACAGGAATATTTTGTCTTTATGCTAACATAAGCTAACTGGCTACCAAACAGACATAATATTAACTAATTCTCTGCAAGAAAGTGAATGAGCATATTTCCCAAAAAATTTGAACCATTCCTTTAATGCTAATCTACATTATGACAAATTCCTGTCAAATTCTTTTAAATCCCTGGCCCAATCCCTTAATCTTTGTGACCCCACCTCTTGATGTGTTGGGGTGGGGTTACTGCCATTGTCTGATTGGAGGATATGTGTGTAAATAGCCAGATTGTTGGGTTGCTGCCTTAGTGAGTCTGGGCCTGGATTACAGGACTGTGGCACTGTAACAGAGGGGTTAATAGGAGCCTTCTGCCACTAGGAGTCTGTGGAGGGTGACAGTGTGTGTGTTGGGGGTTGGGGATGTGTATAATGCTGAAGAACAGATGGAAGGAGACCACAGAGACAGCTAACTCTGAGCTTTGAGCTGAATGAATCACAATGGGAGTAAAATTGTGTAACGAAGACCGTAAAAATCTACAAATTCAGATGCAGGCTATTCACTGCATATTTACTCAACCATGCCTCTTTATGCATGCACACTGAAAGTGCCATAATGTATGCATATTTACAGATATGAATTCTCGTATGCCCCCTCGCCTCACACACAGAAGCATTTGAGGCTGTAGACTAGAGGAACATCTGCAGGGAGCAAGAAGGCTTGGCTGATGGGTAACAATAGACTCATCACACAGAATTAACACAATCTGTGCAGCCATCTAATGCCCTGGGTTGGCTGCTGTCTACTACTGTCTACTTCCAATCTGACCAAATGAGCTCCTGATTAAAATTGAGATGTTAACAGCAGAACACAACCTTCTGCTAATTTTTCTGATTTCCTTTTATTTGATTTTATCCTTAAAAATAATGAAACTTTCAGTTTATCGTTTATATTTGATCTATTTCTGCATTTCAAGAATTACAACATTCCTGTGCCTGTCTTAAATCATCAATCAAGTCTCTCAAATGTTAGTGTGACTAGAAAAATAATATCTAATGGCAGAATAAATAACTAAAAATAACATACTAGACTGTTGTATCGCCACATGGATCCCAGCTCTTAAATGTGTAAATTAACTCCTGTCCTCACAAACTGCTGTGTTAGTCTCAGTAATTCAGGTCCAACATGTAATTAATAGCTTTTACTATCTACAGATGCCGACCTTCAAGACATACACAACTATCAGTGTCACAAATAAGAAATTATACCCTCCCATCTATCTCAGTGACGATTAGGAATAATGTAAACTGGGAGCTGTAGCTAAAGCCCTTTGGAAACTGGGTGAACTGGAGAACAAGGAGGGAGAGAGCAGCGTGTGTGTGTGTGTGTGTGTGTGAGTGTGTGTGTGTATGTGACTCAGCCAGGCTCCGGGTGTCCTGCTGTGTGACGCTTCAAGCTGACTGTCAGTGTTACTGTGACTCACCCCGAGATACAGGACAACCTCCCTCAGATTCTGCGCTCCCAGCCAACACCAGAAATAAAAGTCATTCTAAGCTTTAGAGTTAGTGGAAGGCTGCGGGGACAGATCTGTCCATATCTTTGACCATCAATCCTTTTGGTGACCAATGGCCAGGCTATTGTGAGTGGGTGGCGGGGACAAAGGGTACAGATGACCCCGGGTGACACATGCCTATTGTGCTGGTGTGGGTTGAATGAGGGGTCTCCAATTTGGACCATGTTGTCCCCCATGTTGTCCATAATTTCTGACACCGGGCCTGCCTATGACCAGCACTCTGATGGCCTTCAAACTTACTGAGAGTCTGAGCTCTAAATAAAATAACTAAGATACTAAAAGGGGGGGGGGCTAGGAAGCCTCTTAGTAACCTGGAACTGAGTATCTTCTCATGCATTAGACCTATCTAAAAACAACAGATAGATGATTCATCATTAAAAAGGGGAGACATGACTTTATTCAGCACTGGTATCCCGCAACAGAAGATCAGTGAGTTTAGAGGGCGCCGAGGACATGGCGTGCCACTGCTGGTACAGTAGGAGCGGATTTCTCCAAGGCGCACTTAACGATTGCGTAACATCGTGCTCCTCCTCGGAGTTCCCACTGTGTTTGACTGAAAGAATCTGATTAAAACCGTCCTTCATTAAGGGCAACAACTTGCGCAAATGTGAGCGGCTGCCATGAGCTGCAGCTCTGCTGGTTTTCTGTGCGGAATGTCATCTGAAGGGTACAGATAGGAATTGACGTCGCCAACATCATCATCATCATCACACATCATCTGTGTGCCTCCCAGATGGCCACACAGAAACAGGACTGAACCATTTTCGTGGGCCTTCCTGTTAACCACAGCAAAAATCAGCGGATGCTGCAGTGCAAAACACGAGTAATAAATTATTCTATTGGTGCAATACTGCACCATATTTACAGTGGAGTACATTTCAGCACCAGGACAGCACTGAGTAAGTGATTTAGAGGGAATAGATGGAGCACAGCTACAGCAGGATGCTATATGTATAGGTGCAGCCCAAGGAGTTAATAAAGCCCGATGCACTATTCTCCAACAATGTGACACTGCAACATGAACATCTTGTGTTCAGGACGTCGCGTTCTTCTTACCTGAGTGGCTTTGTGGAATTGCTTCTTCAGCCCCGCTACAGACATGGTTGCTACACGGTGGTTCTAGCTGTGAATATAAACGCGATGCTGCAGGTGCGTAAGGGAGGAAATCACGATCCTATAATTGTTTCTTGTGGGGATGATCTTGCAACCGTGGCTAACCCCTGTCTACGATGGTCTTCAGCAGAGGGATCTCCAGTGAAAAAGAGGCAGACTAAAGCCCTGATGATCAGGCTATTGGATGTCAGAGCCACATGTCTATAAAACGGTGCTGACGTCAGAACCAGCTCCTCTTAAAGCGGCCGCCGCCTCAACACGGATGGATACTCTTAAAGGAGGATGAGGTATTTGTAATCTAAGCTCATTTAGTAGATCAAACTGGGGGACGGCAACATATAGACCTACATATAGTCTTAGTTTAGTCCAGTGGTGGAACGTAAATAAGAATAAGTACATTTACTCAATTAGAAATTCGAGGTGTTTGTAGTCTACTACTATGGTACTGTATTTCCATTTGCAACATCTCAGAGGAAAATATTGTACTTTTTACTTCACTGCACGCATCTGACAATTTCAGTTACTTTTCAGATTACAACTTTACATACCCTTCCTCTCCAGTGAAAACAGTGAATATCCCTAAATGTGTTGATTTGGAACATACACTGAAGGATTCAGTTTTCCTTTATGGGCTGAGAAAAATAAACAAAATAAAATCCCTCTTTGATTAGCTGGAAAATCCATCGTCATAAAGCCAAAAACAGGGCTGTTTTTCTCATGAAAAGTGGACTTTATAGAGATACATGGTTCTCAAACATATAATGAATGATCTTACAGTATTGTAAATGTTGCAATGCTGTAGATAAAAGAATTGAATTATTAGCCCAACATTCAACACCTACAGCAGTAAAATAGATGCAACATACACTTTAATGCAGCAGTATTATTAATCATATATAATAGTAAAATGCTGTCAGGAAACATTTTTTTGATACTTTAATTACACTAGGTGATACTTAGACACTTTTACTTAAGGAAGGTTCTGAATGTAGAACTTTTACTTAGTAGTAGTGGAGTATTTTCCCATTGTGGTATTAGGTCGTAGGTACAGTGCCTTGCGAAAGTATTCGGCCCCCTTGAACTTTTCAACCTTTTGACACATTTCAGGCTTCAAACAAAGATATAACATTTTTATTTTTTGTGAAGAATCACCAACAAGTGGGACACAATTGTGAAGTGGAACGAAATCTATCGCTTGGGGTATGTCTCTATCAGTTTTGCACATCGAGAGACTGACATTCTTGCCCATTTTTCCTTGCAAAACAGCTCGAGCTCAGTGAGGTTGGATGGAGAGCGTTTGTGAACAGCAGTTTTCAGCTCTTTCCACAGATTCTCAATTGGATTCAGGTCTGGACTTTGACTTGGCCATTCTAACACCTGGATACGTTTATTTGTGAACCATTCCTTTGTAGATTTTGCTGTATGTTTGGGATCATTGTCTTGTTGGAAGATAAATCTCCGTCCCAGTTTCAGGTCTTTTGCAGACTCCAACAGGTTTTCATCCAGAATGGTCCTGTATTTGGCTGCTTCCATCTTCCCCTCAATTTTAACCATCTTCCCTGTCCCTGCTGAAGAAAAGCAGGCCCAAACCATGATGCTGCCACCACCATGTTTGACAGTGGGGATGGTGTGTTGAGGTTGATGAGCTGTGTTGCTTTTTGGTGTGTCTCCCAGGTGGCTTGTGGCAAACTTTAGACAAGACTTTTTATGGATATCTTTGAGAAATGGCTTTCTTCTTGCCACTCTTCCATAAAGGCCAGATTTGTGCAGTGTACGACTGATTGTTGTCCTATGGACAGACTCTCCCACCTCAGCTGTAGTTCTCTGCAGTTCATCCAGAGTGATCATGGGCCGAATACTTACTTTTGTAATATGATTTATATTATGGTCACACCATATTATGTGGCTCAGTGGTAGAGCTGTTGCTTGCCAATCGGAATGTTGGGGGTTCAATCCCTGGCACCTTGTACGGCAGCCTTGTCCACAATGTATGAATGTGTGTGAATGGTGAATGGTTCCTGTATGATGTAAAAGTGCTTTGATACTTCAAACACTTCAATATAATTGATATCATGGTTACTTACTTTTGCTATATTATTTAATTACATATTATTCTATTCATTTTAATTTCAAGTCACTTACTTACATTGCAATATTTTTATACTATGGCCACCTCACTTTACTTTAAAATACTTTTTATATAATGCCACTTTACATTCATTCAGTATTTTTGTTGTTTGTTTGTTGGTTTGCTTTTTACTGTGGGAATACTGCTGCTGTTACAAGGGAACTTCCCCATTGTGGGATGAATAAAGTATTATCTAATCTAAACTAATCTAATCTAATCTAGTACTTTCACTTCAATAAAGGATCTTCCACTTCTTTCACCATTGATTTAGCTTTAATCTGACATTAGGATGAAATAATGCAGAGAAAAGCAAGACATTTCCTAACCTTAATATCAAGGTTTGTGGATCACGTTTGTTGGTTAAATGTGTGTTGTCCTTTACAGTGGTTGTGCTGAATGTATTTTCTTTACTTTAAATTAGATGAATTGGATATAGACTACCATCACCTTGGCAAGAAATAAATATAGAGAGAGATTACAAAAACACTTGGGATTTACAATTAGTTTCGGTGCTTGCACTTCTAATGATACAGTGAATCATGAAAAGAAGCCTGACTGCTTCAGCAGCTCCCAACTTCTCCAGCACCCTGGACAGCACCCATCAAGAGAGACAGAAGACCCACTATAAACTTAGTGACTAACTTTCTTCATATTTCATCATTGAAACGGACTCCCCATTGAACAATATAATAGTCCAGGTGCAAAAAATGCAGATTTACACAAAAAATAGATAAAAGAAAGCAATGAGCCGTGAAAATACACACCTACACAAACCTTTAGAGAGCTGAGAGGAAAACATCAGTGTGGGCAAATGAGAATAATAAGCAAAAAGCAACAAATAAAATTGAATATAATTTCCATTTAAATTTTACTATAGCTTGAGGAAGTTAGTTTATTAACCAAATTCATGACAAAACTGAAAGTTCATTCTTGACCATGGAAAGAGAAGTTGACAATACAATATCACAGCAAGGTCCATTAGTAGATGTTCTGCAGCGTTGGATCTTATCATACAATCCTCTTTAACAGATGGAGTTTGCAGATACTCACATTTCCATTTTCCTGAGCACTTGAATTACATTGTGACATGGTGACATTGTTTTGTTATTGGTTTTTTTCAGCTGCGTGTAGAAGCTAAAGTCAGCTTTCCACAAAGCTTCTAACTGTCCAAATCCAATGTGGAAATGAATGAGTATATCAACACATAAAATCCTGAACTTGTGCCATTCCTGACTAGTGTTAATCAGTCAACTCAGTACAAAAGCAGAAATGTGCACATTTTGTTACTGCACTATTCTAAAGACAGAAATCTGGTTTCTTTCAGACAACATGAAAGATGAGTGTGTTGACACTGATTTACAGATAATAGAGAATGTGGGCTACCTCAGAACATAACAATACACTTGAGGGCTTAAAATAATGTGCAGTAGCAAAATGTGCACATTTATGCTATTGTACTCACACTTTTAACCACAATGACTCTGAATTAAAGTTGAGAAGTTACCTGCACACATTTATCAGCTCAGAGGTAGCCCCTCTCCGCCAGATGGCTGGTTGATTCTGGTAAGACTACTTGGGCAGACAGTCAGAGACGCATCCCATATGCCCACTGTCACAGCCCTGGAATAAGACTTGGAGTGACGATCACCAAATGCACTATTAAATCCTAAATATGGTATCTGCGGTTGTAAAATATGACCCAACAAAACAAATAGAGACTGTATATTTGAAGATGCTTTTGCAAAAGAAATTAACTCTAAAGAGTCAATGAGGGATGCAACCTATAAGATATACTAGAGCTGTGAAATGTTATAGTATTACATTCATCTTTTAACTCTCACTTTCAATTATTAGTTAAACATTTAAATACTGCTTATCTTTTGATCTTGATAAGTAATTGCTGGGTGTTGAAAGGCAAACACAAACTGGGTAGACAGTAATGAACTAATTATTATGTGTGCAGTGTACATTTATGGGAGGTTTATTTTACACCATTAGACCACACATTCGGTCCACACAGTTCAGGATTCGCATGTGTGTTTAATATTATTACGATGGCCCAGCTTCTTTGTGAGTATATTTATCTGTTAAACAATTCAATTGTTCCTCAAGTGCATGACTCCATCTTTATCCTCACTGATTGATTGCAGAATGTTGTTGTTTCACTTTTGTTCTATTTTAAAATTGGGTCTAATTCTGTACTCAGGTAATGATTAAATTCCACCACAGAAGGTAGTGATGATTAAAAAATGTGGAGAATCATTTGTTATGTTAGTGGCGCCATCATGTGGAAGAAGGAAAGAATTATCTATCATCATTTTTCTCTTTCTCTTTCTCTCTCTCTCTCTCTCTCTCTCTCTTTCTCTATTGCACATGCAACACACCAAACAAAAATATAGCTTTTATTTATATGACAAAAGATAAGCCTGAAAATGGATTGCAAAGGCAATTCAATCATAATTTAAATAAATCACTGATGCATAAATCCAGTTTCCTCACAAGGGATACCACCAAAGGAAATGACTACATCAACAAAAGGACATCAAGGGTCAAAAAGAGTCCTGTTTTTATATGTTATCCAGCTCTATATGCCTGCCCAATAAGTCACAATCTACGATGTTTTGCTTCCACCTAGTGGTAAGAAATAATGCAGCAATGATGATGCATATGTTTGTAACAGAGTGAAAACTGCATGCAACACACATATTATCACAGTTTGCTGTATGATCCTATCAGATCAGACTGGCTCCGAAGAGAAAGCCGCATATGTAATGTTTGAGGGTTTATCAAAATACTGCAGGATAACCCTGAAAACCATTGTTGCTTTGTCTGAGTAGGTCTGATTGGCTACCAGAGAAAGATACATCGATACATTCGAGTGATACATCAAAACCAACTGACAGTGACCTGAGTGCAGTTCTTTGCTAAGTTTCTCTGCCCACTGGCCTCGACGGGCAGCTCTGATAAAAAGCAAGGTCCCACGGCTTAGTGATCTGTATTTGTGTGTGGCCTGAGGTGAGCGTCCATTTGTCTTAACTCATGAGACGATAAACCTCACCTGTACTGTACAGACAGATGAAGGCTGAGCTCATGTGAAACATGGGATTGTTACCATTAGCTTTATTACACTGACCACTGGTTTCATTTTAGTCATCAGCTCGGACTGAAAGTTGGAATATCGCTGGAACAGTTGGAACAGTCAGAGTTTCAGATTCACACATTACTGACACGTCCACATAGTGCACGTTTCTAACATGTATGACAGTAATAATTATATCCAGAATGTTATTTCTTCCATAAATGTAAATGATTTAGAGCTGAATGCCTACTTATACACCACACTGTCGGCAAAAAGACACAGTACCGAAGTTACCAAACTAGACACTCCTCAACCAAGCCTAAACATTACGTTCACTTAAATCACAGACAGATATGTAGACTGCAGGACCAAACTCCCACTTCTCACTCAGCAAAAGTAAAGAGGGTCTGCTTTGCCTCGATGGATGGAATCTGCAATTGGCCAGAAGTATCCTTTCCTGCACCCTGGTTTAATATTTCCTGGAGAGGCTGATCAGTCTGATGTTCCAATAATTGGGGTCCAGTCTCCACACTGCTTATTTTAAAAACAGGTACATTTGCCAACCAGTAAGCGCTGATCATGATCTCTGCATGACATTGATACGGCTGGGCTCAAGAATTCCTCAAAGCGTTACTTCTGTCATGCTAATATTTCTGGTTGAGGTCAACAGTTCTCTTCTAGCCTTCCTTCCCTTCTTGAGTCACCAGTTTGCCAGAACCTCTTTTAGGCTATACGTCCATACTGAGTTCCAACCCTCACCTATGATCATGAGCTCTGGGCACTGACCACAAGAATGATTTACAAGTGGCCTTTTGCAGGGTGTCCGGAATGGGTAGGGTCAGAAATCAGGAATGCACTCAGTTTTCTGGCGTCATCCAACTGGGAGAAGACCACACAGCAGACCCAGAACTCCTGGGCACATTGAGATCCTTATTATTTTTTTTAAACCTTAATCTTAATTCATTGTTTACTTTAATTTGTACCTTAATTTTACCATGTAGTTATATTCATTGTTTAAATTGGTGAACTAAACATAATGGGAATCACATCTTCCTGTTTGTTTCTGTTCCCCTTTGAGGCAACAACCCCCACGAAACTGACCTTATATTAATTTTTAAAACATAATCAAATTGTCATGTTAATATTTCATCATAAAGAAAGCCCCTTGCGTTGTGTAGGTGCAGATAGAAAAGACAGGATGGACGGGGGTCATCTGTCACACATATGCCAGTTGTGTCACTAGAGACAAATAACTAACACACACCAGGCCGTGATTATGTGTTTGTGTGTTTCGTAAGGCCTACCAATCCCCACGCCATCCAACTCCACTCAAACATGCTAATGTACCTGTGCTCTGCTCTAATTGGTCCCAGTGATGCTCGCCCTGCTCCACCTGTGTTCATGGGAAGCCTCCAGTCAGTCCTGCAGTCAGGCCCCCGCCACTGTGTGCAAGCGTGCAGTGCTAATATTATGCAAACAAACACTTCTTTGTTCTTTGGCACTTCTTGCACCGACCCGCCACTGTGGAAGAAAGAGAGAAAGTAAGTGAAGGAAAAAGGGAGAAGGAATAAGGGGTGGGTGAGTGGGGGGATTCTTGAATTCATTAGTGTGATTACCTGAGGTGTGCTACTTTGCAGGGGGTAATCTGCCAGCCCGCTTTATACCCTCCAAACTTTAGCCAGTCCGCTAATGAGCGCTTGGAAAAGTTAGTCAAGGTGGAGAGGTGCTTTGAAGAGCTATACACCGCAGACTAAGGTGTTATTATATATGCTGGGGCAGAAAACAAAGGACGGCTGCCTATTTTATAACAACTAGGACCAATGAAGACTGATACTGTTTGGTTTGATTCTGAATGCACATAACAAAATGGTCCTATGGATAGAGTGTCAACTGATGAACTCGGAGCTTCAGAACAAAAAAAACCCCAATCCCCTGCTTAGAAGCTTGGCAAATGTGAAAGCATGAAATATTTGACAATAACATAGTGCACCCAAAAATGACAGTTTGACTGATCTGTGATGTTAGAAGCCACATTTTCTGCATCGTTTGAGACAACATCCCAGATTAGTCATACGGACACCAGAGAGTTCAGGTAGTCACATTCAAAGAGTCGCTTCTCTCTGAGGTGATGTTGAGGACTGCAGCTTCCCTCCTACGCTGTAAGAGAAGGTGGATTAGAGAGCAGATCAACCCCTCGCCCATTCTTTCTTTCTCTCTTTTTTTTCCCCAGGAGCTCAGGCCATGGCTTTAGAGAGACAGCTGCCATGAACAAGGCTTTGGACAGTCCACTGGGATGGAGAAAGTGTGAGTGTCAAAGAACAAGAAAAGTGCAGGACCAGCTTGGTTACGATGGAGAAGACAAAGAGGTGAGAGTGAGGGGAGAGAAATCCAAAAAGGGAAGGCAAAAGGATATATATATATATATGATCCTGTAACTTTCCCCATCCTCTTGCCCTATGCCTCTGCTTTATCACACAGCATCAAAACATAGCTTTAGTCCCCAGAGTAGCTGCCCTTTTTATCTGCTCTCTAGCTTCCCACGGCGGGCCGCATCCACCCATAATCTGCTGCTGTTTCATGTCTGGAGTGCTGTAGAGGAGGATAAGGGACTTGTTCAAGCGAAGATCAATGAGGTTGTATACATAGCATATGTGCATATGTGAGTCCTTTTTTCTTTTTAAGGTGGCATCTGATCTGATAATAAAATTATACATGGATGTATTGAGGAGCCATATCTGTGATCAAAAAGTTAAAAAGATAATTTGGCTCTTGACTAAAATTTCACCCAACAGTCAGAGATAAATACAAAAGTGTGCGATTTTTGTCATAAACTCTGTAAACAGCATCTACCTTTTGTTTCTAAATCTTCTTCCAGTGCATCAAACCTGAAGGATCGACAATGAAAACCGTAAACATGTTGCATTATACATTTGTCAAAAACACATTTGGCTATGTCACAAGTACCTTGTTATTTAAGACAGTGCCAAGTGTCTGTGTGTGTGAAATCAAAGCAGACTGGTTTATTGGCAGCAATAGCTGGGGTGTGAAACTGTGTCAGTGAAGTAAGGGAAATCACCAGAGGCGGTTTTCTACTCACTCCACATCTGGTTGACGAGATTTGAAAAGACTAATTGCGCATCAGTTGGAGGCTGCAGAAATTCTCAATGTTGTGCTTTGTTGTTTGTACTGAGGGCTACCCGCCTTCCCGCCCAAGTGGCACGCACTCATACCAGACTGAGGAAACTTAAAAGTACCACAGAGAAGCCTTGGGACACACATACACAAATCATCGATCAACCCCAAAGTCAACCCGTGACCCTGACCTCCTCTACCCCTCCAGGAACAATCTCCTGCAGGAATCTGTGGAAAGACAAAAATACAAGAGAGTTGGATTTCAAATGAAGTCGAGGTGAGAAAAAGCGATAAAGGCTGACGAAATGACACCGAGTTGATTGTGCTGGAATGTAAAAAGGGGAAGGGAGTAAAACTTTGCATTTGGAACTACTGATCAAAGTAATCCCCACAGGAAACCTCTCTTAATGAGAGCTGTACAAGAAGAGAAGGGTGGAAGACGAGGAGAGTGAAAGAGAAGAAAAGAAGGGTACGGCACGCCATTCCTACACAAAAAATAAAGAGATGAATCATATACAGCGCCTAGTGGAAGACATGGTGTGTGTGTTGAGGGGGAGGGGGGTGTTTGAAGGGTGTTTTCAAGATCGTTTTAACGTCTTCACTGAGGGAGTGTCAGAGCCAAGGCCAGGTTAATTAAACCCATGGGAGTACCAGCTGAGGGGGCCCAGATTTGAATATGTCACAGAAATAGCACAAGTGTGTCAGCTGAGGCTCGGCAAGCAAACATGTTGACTATGCATAAAAGGAAGAGAGAGAAATAGAGACAGTCAGACAGCAAAGGGTGGGGGCTCCGAGATAATTTGCGTGGCACCAATGCTTTGCTCTTCTATACCCACTGCGCCACCGGATTTCTCAGAGTTATTAATGTTTGTCATTAGCTGCATTACCCTGGAGGACAGTGACTGGAAAAAACTGCAGAAATTTATATGGGACAAATATTGACAATAGCTGGCTCCTGGGTATCGGAGAAGAAGAAAAGATGCAAACTATGTTAATGAATGTTAATTAACCACAAGGGTTTGTCTCTCCTGGATCCCAGCTAAATTGGTCCCCGAGTTGCAGCTAGAGACAGTCCTGGCCTAATCCTTTATTATACAAAGATAAAGGAAAACGACATCATTAGCATATATTCTAGAAGGGAGGGGGGATAAAAAAGTGGAATTCTTTCTTTTTAATTCCTGAACGGAGGATTCTTCACACCATTGTTAATTATACATAATAAAGAGAAAGGAGGAAAGAGATGAAGAGGAAAACAAAAGCTAGGAGAGGTATGGAAAGGAGTAAAAAGAAGAAGAAAAGGATGACTTGAAGGAAATAGTGTGTGGTCTCTTGTGTAGGATGCCAAATCAAGGACAGAGGAGATCAGGATCATGGTTTAATATTTAAAATGAATAATAAGAGCGGGAGGAAGAGGAAAACAGATAAAAGGGGTTGGAGGTGGTTATGTCAAGGATGTACTCCTCTAATACACTCCTGTGCTGTGCTCATGTGGACCCTTGCTAATGATGTCAACAGCAGGGGTCACTTGTTACAGACAGGAATCATGCCAACAGTCAGTTGTCAATCATGAGAGAGGTGTGAAAACCCTGCTGTGCATCAGAGCATCCCCAGTCACAATCACACAATCACTGACAGTCCTGTGAACTGCTGAAAAATGTATGTAACCACATAGAAATACGACCGTGAAACTCCAACAATAACGCAGTTTTTGAAGAACAAAATATAGCCAAAAATGAGTGAAATTGTTTTTTATTTAGAAAATAATCAGCTTTTCAGAAGAAAATCATAATAGGTATATCTTATTACCACATACATTATAAACAGAACAAATGCAGAGTAGGAACTACTAACATATTTTAAACATCCACGAACAAAGATAATTTCCTTTAGAAATAAATAATTGCTGTGCATTGGATGAATAAAATCCAGCGGGATTCAATCATTGGATATGTTTTCTGAGAGCACTGTAGTCTTACACTCTTACAGTGAATATTCTGCTCTGTGCTGCACTCTTGCCTTTTTCAAAGTGTCGACTTGGCATTGCTAGGTCAAGTCCCTGCACCCTAAGGTCCTGCAGGTGCCAAATAAATTAGGGAGAGAGGTAAAAGTGGGCAAAAAAAAGTCTAACTTAAACATTAGTGTAAGCATTTGCCTTATCACCCCAGGTCTGCGTTGAGAGTGGGGGGAGAGTGGCTGCACTGTAAATTAGCTTGGCCCTAAAGGGGCCTGTCTGATAGACATAGTGCACTGAGCACTAACACAGATGTTGAGGGCTCATTTACAAAAGCCGGGCTGCTGTGTTGAGGCAGTGGCCCAGAGTGAGTCGACAGCGCTTTTCTCACAAATATTGGTTCTGCTGCCCCGGCTCAGCTTGGCTTAGCCCAGCTCCCACTGAGTAGGAACCGGGGCTGAAGTGAAGAAGAGGGGGGAGGAAAAAAAAAAGAGGATGACAGTTTTCCCAGCCTCAGCCCAGGGAGTCAGGCTTTTTCGCTGACTGGTGTTGCGAGCGTGGCCAGCTCTTCTGTCAGCACTTTCCTCTCCTTCATCTTCACGCGCAGAGCCTCCATTAGCTGGCCGGCAGAGGGGATCTGCAGGGGAGGGGATGGATAGAAAAAGGGTGTGAGGGTGGTAGTAAAAGGGGTTAGAGAAAATGAGGAAAGCACACAAATGCACCACTAAAAAAAAGAGTCAGATTTTTGACACCTGGTAGCTTTTCAGAGAGACTATGTGCTGTTTTGTGAAACAACAGAACCTCAGAGGGGCCTGAGGACTTTTCAAACTTTTGAGGGACCATCCATGTTGAGTGTTTTTATAAAGCAATTTATAAAACAGGCTACACAGTTCCAGTTTTGACACCTAATTTTGCCATTTACTTATCTGAGATTCAATTCTCTATCCTCTACTCTCTATCACTGGTACAGTAATGTACGATTCTTAAGTATTAAAGCATAGGTTCACTTTTTCTTTAAGTCTGTCTTAAAGTAACACTTGCATGCTCATACTGTATGTACATTAAAACAGTTCTTGTTCGCTGTAGTTGTTTCTACTGTCCAAAGTGGCAGTGAAATGTAATTTCATTGTAAGAGACACAGGACAAAATCCACAGTCCTTGTTCTGTGCAAAATTGCATAAGGTTCAAGCTAAAGATAGTCTAGCTTTCCAGATGACAGTGCTGGGATAAAGCATAGTTTTTGTTTGGCAAATGTCTCCCCATCCACTATCTCTACTATCTATTTTGCAAGGGCACCGTCGCTGCATCCAGGGCTTAAAAAGAAACAAGCTACAGCATTTTTTCCCCTATCCCAGAATATATAAGAGGTGTAGGCAGACATACTCCAGCGCATATGGTCTGACAATGTGAAACTAAGCTAGAGCTAATATGAGGGCATCGGTAGTGTGAGTCAGACTCATCGCCATAACGAGATATCTGCATGAAGACTATGGTAAATGGTTTGTAGTATTGATCAATCACGCTTGAGCGGACTTTGGTTAAACAGTCAGTGAGGAGAGCAAAAGAGGCGGAACACATTGGCCAAACTGCAATCTCGGAACCCATCTGCTGTCATCTGATAAAGATTTAGCTTTTTATTACCTTTTTTATTGATCTGCATTCATATGCAGATATCTGTTTATAAAGATTAGCCAAAATGTTGTCTGGGCATAAAAGAAAGAAAGAAAGAAAGAAAGAAAAAACTTATCGACTCGGACTATAAACAATGGCTGGCGGACGAAAGAGAATTCTTGTCCCGGATATTCATTATCTGCTGGCTACACTGGAAATATTGGCTATTCCCACCTAAAGACTAAATTGTTGTCGGACCGATAGCCAATGTGTTCCAAGATTGAAGTCAAACAAATCAAAAGGGCATCTGCCAAATCAGCCTTCTCATTATGTTGTACTGAGAAATGTTGTACTAAAATGGCCATAACGTTTGAAGATCTCCACTCGATTTAACATACCTGTTATAAGCTTTAGTTAAATTTTAGAATTAATTTTGCATTGGAAAAGCACTGTGAATTTACAGTACACTGGAATCGTGTCAGAGGAGGATCTTTTCTTGGCCAATATTGACAGGAGAAATGATTACAGCATGTGGGCAGGTGAGTAGTGTGTTGTGACAGACTTAAAATAAATGTTTAATTGATCCTTTAAGCACAGGAATATTGAGAACAGTGCTATTTATTTTGGTTGGCTAAACATACACTACGCTTTCTCCAGAGGGATCACTTTTCAGTAGACACGCCTCAGGGAATGGTGGCACGATTATGGTCAAAATGATAATCACGATTATTATGATCAATATTGAGATCAGGATTAATTATCACAATTTGTTGTGGATTTTAACCAAAACAAATTTTATTGTCATATAGGCTATTTATAACTGCTTTCACATCCATATTGTGCTACATTCCAGCTAATACATCCATATTGTGCTACATTAAAGTTGCATGTTGTATGCCTGTTATCTACCGGACAAAATATCAACGCTGATTTAGGTACCTTATTACGGTGCCACTTAATTGTCTGCGTTGCTCTCTGATGCTCCAAAACAGACGTTAGAGGCAACAGAAACATTGCTGCATGTCACGCTAGTAAACACTAATAACACGTTACACAGCTGGTAACATTAACGTTAGCTACAATAGTAACTGGATTAACAAGGCTAAAATGCTATGGTGTAGTGTGACTGTATTTCACTGTAGAGGATTCCAACACTGGCACGTACAACAGTGTGCCCCTAAAGCTACGAGCCAGGGCTCCAGACTAACCGTTGCCTTATTTGCACTGGTGCGCCTAACCTTTTTTTATTTAGGTGCACCAGCACAAAATTTAGATGCACCCAAATTTTTCCTTGCGTAGCCGTTAACGCCACAATTTTAAGGTCACCTTTTTATCATGGATCATATACATTCATATATATTATGTAAATTATTTCAAACAAGACACAGCACTGTAAGCTATATAAAAATGTAAAAAAAATGTTTTAAGTTTATTGAGCTGCAAAACTAACACATTTAAACACATGATTCTTTGATTCTTATCAGATCTTCCACTAATCCAGAACTAAAAATCATATCTCTGTATCTTTTGGCTGAATGGCAATACACAATATACAGTGAGGAAAATAAGTATTTGAACACCCTGCTATTTTGCAAGTTCTCCCACTTAGAAATCATGGAGGGGTCTGGAATTGTCATCGTAGGTGCATGTCCACTGTGAGAGACATAATCTTTAAAAAAAAAAATCCAGAAATCACAATGTAAGATTTTTTAACTATTTATTTGTACGATACAGCTGCAAATAAGTATTTGAACATCTGTCTATCAGCTACAATTCTGACCCTCAAAGACCTGTTAGTCTGCCTTCAAAATGTCCACCTCCACTCCATTTATTATCCTAAATTAGATGTACCTGTTTGAGGTAATTAGCTGCATAAAGACACCTGTCAACCCCATACAATCAGTAAGAATCCAACTACTAACATGGCCAAGACCAAAGAGCTGTCCAAAGACACTAGAGACAAAATTGTACACCTCCACAAGGCTGGAAAGGGCTACGGGGAAATTGCCAAGCAGTTTGCTGAAAAGGTCCACTGTTGGAGAAATCATTAGAAAATGAAAGAAGCTAAACATGACTGTCAATCTCCCTCGGACTGGGGCTCCATGCAAGATCTCACCTCGTGGGGTCTCAATGATCCTAAGAAAGGTGAGAAATCAGCCCAGAACTACACGGGAGGAGCTGGTCAATGACCTGAAAAGCGCTGGGACCACCGTTTCCAAGGTTAATGTTAGTAATACACTAAGAGGTCATGGTTTGAAATCATGCATGGCACGGAAGGTTCCCCTGCTTAAACCAGCACATGTCAAGGCCCGTCTTAAGTTTGCCAATGACCATTTGGATGATCCAGAGGAGTCATGGGAGAAAGTCATGTGGTCAGATGAGACCAAAATAGAACTTTTGGTCATAATTCCACTAACCGTGTTTGGAGGAAGAAGAATGATGAGTACCATCCCAAGAACACCATCCCTACTGTGAAGCATGGGGGGGTAGCATCATGCTTTGGGGGTGTTTTTCTGCACATGGGACAGGGCGACTGCACTGTATTAAGGACAGGATGACAGGGGCCATGTATTGTGAGATTTTGGGGAACAACCTCCTTCCCTCAGTTAGAGCATTGAAGATGGGTCGAGGCTGGGTCTTCCAACATGACAATGACCTGAAGCACACAGCCAGGATAACCAAGGAGTGGCTCTGTAAGAAGCATATCAAGGTTCTGGCGTGGCCTAGCCAGTCTCCAGATAAACCCAATAGAAAATCTTTAGAGGGAGCTCAAACTCCGTGTTTCTCAGCGACAGCCCAGAAACCTGACTGATCTAGAGAAGATCTGTGTGGAGGAGTGGGCCAAAATCCCTTCAACAGTGTGTGCAAACCTGGTGAAAAACTACAGGAAACGTTTGACCTCTGGAATTGCAAACAAAGGCTACTGTACCAAGTATTAACATTGATTTTCTCAGGTGTTCAAATACTTAGTTGCAGCTGTATCATACAAATAAATAGTTAAAAAAAATCATACACTGTGATTTCTGGATTTCTTTTTAGATTATGTCTCTCACATTGGACATGCACCTATGATTACAATTTCAGACCCCTCCATGATTTCTAAGTGGGAGAACTTGCAAAATAGCAGGGTGTTCAAATATTATATTATATTATTAACTTATTTTCCTCACTGTATATCTCTGTATTTGTTTACAAAGTGGGCTAAATGTTCAGTTTTAAGTCAAAGCCACTTTTCACAAGCTCTTTTATTAAAACAAATTGGGATTAAAAAAAAATGCAAAGACATGGTTTCCTTCCCAGATTGAAAATATACAGCTGCAATACATGTAAATGAAAATGATCTGAAATAAATAGCCTAGGATATATTTAAAAAGAAAATTATCTCTGAGAATGCTCCTTCACTTGTTTTCAACAACAATAACAGACTGATTAAAAGAGAGAGGGAGCGTGATGGACTGAAGCGTATGCTACTCACAGAGTGACGGCTGACTCATTATGAATGGGTCCAGCACGCAACAAATGGCGGGTCAGCGGAGTTACACACGTTGTGTATGAAATGTCTGTATCGTCACTGCGCTGCATTTTTATGAACTGTGATATTCTGGCCATGGGTCACATCTCTGGCCCAGGTCCAGCAGGCTCAGTCTCACATGCTGTTACTCAATGAACTGAAGTTAGTTGCATTCAATAACTTCTGTGTTTTTTTGTCGTGTCTGCCGCAATAGCAGAGTTACCAGCGAAAACACTGGTACAAATACAGGTTTGCTCTCATGCTTAACAATATAAATTAATTTTAGGATTTTCCTCATGTTACCCTGTCCTCTGTGACTGTCTAAATCTAGATATTAAGCTGCACATTTAAAATATCGCTCAATCACGCAAATTTGATCGTGGGAAACCAAAATTGTGATCGTGATTAAAATTTGATTAATTGTTCAGCCCTACTTCAAGGCATAACAAAAACATCATGAGCATCGATGGTGAAATGTGAAAGGATGAGAATATATGTACAGGTATGTCCACTTAATCATACAGGATTACTAAGGTTGAGTATGAAGGAACTATATGACTTTAGTTAGTTGTTGTCATGGAAACAATGAAAAAAAAAAAGCAGGCTTCTCCTCAGAGTTCTAGCTAATTTTGTTTTTCCTCTGTATCACCACAAGGATCAAAGGTAGGCATTCATACTGTATAGCCCATAGATATTCACTTTAAGTTATGTGTAGCCCATACAAGTGCCGTTTTCAAGCGAGGGAAACAAATTCATTCCCTGAGTAGTTTCCTAAGTCACATGGCATAAGATGAGATGTGGACTGGCCAAGATGAAATTAGGGATTTCAAAATCATAAAATCTTTACTTTTAATCTCTTGAAAGAGAATGTGAAAACATAAGCTATTGAACCATACACAGAGAAAACAGGCTGACACAAGTCTGAAGTGCTGTAACAAACTTTGCTGAATAACATTTGCATCAGGGAATACAAGGTATCATGTTTCTTTGAAGTGATTAAGACAAACTCATATTGGAATTAGGTCTGCAGCTGACATGTTTTAAGGATATCTAATTACTAATCATCTTATCAGTTTCCAATATTTCTGGAGAGAGTAAGAACCTCAGAAACTTATATAAAACACACGCAGTCATGCTGCCCCTTGACACATCTCTCCTCTTCATTAAAGGTAACAGGAGAAGAGACCCCTGTGCCGGGAAGTCCCGTGTGCCGGGAAGTGTGTGTATGTGTACGTACTTGAGCATGTGTGCTGTGGGGAATCAGTTCCAAAAGCACTGGATGCATCAAACACACAGCACTATTCCTCAGAGAACCACTACACTGAAGTAACTGCTGAGACAACTCCCTCTGCCTCTGTCCTCCAGGGAGAATTATTCACTCTCTCTGTCTCTGTCTCTCTCTCTCTCTCACACACACACACACACATTTCCCAATCAGCTAATTGCACTTAGAGCCACTAACTATGCAAACAAACCCACTAAAATAGAGACACAGCCACAACACAAGGCTCTATGGGACAGCAAAGAGGGAGACTGGATCATTAAAAGTACCGATATGGGAATATGGGTAAACAACACTAACAGGTAAACATGATCTAGATAAACCTAAGATGAGTGAGATTTAAGTCTGAAACAGATGTTACAACTAGAAGGAAATCTTCTTTCAATTCCTTCATCTTAAGTATTTTTTAGGGCATTTTGAGTCTTCAACCTCGACAGTGGAGAGACAACAAGACACAAAGGGAAGAGTACTGGGGATGTTGGACTTTATGGTCAGATCTTAACCCCTAATCCACAGGGGTGCACAAAAACTGTGTACAGTAACTTACTGTATAGACAAAGATACACCAGCATCAACATCTTTATAAAGCTTCATTAAAGTTGATTTGTATGTCACCAAGTACAGTGAGAGAACCTTTTGGATTCTTGGTTGATAAATGATTCCATTGCGTTTGATAAAATACCTCTCATTCAGATTTATCTCCCTATGGTGTGTGTGTGACTCACATCAGCAGCTTCTGGCACAAGGAAACACAAGCACTCACACATGGGCTCACGGACGGGACAATCAGGACTATCCTTTCCTTTCATCTAACTGCCACATTTGTTGGGGACCAAAACCCTGCAGGATGGTTGGAGGTAAGCTGTGATGCAGCTGCTCTACCGCATCCCCTGGGCTGCTTAAGGCAGTGTTAGGAACTGGCACTAATGTTATGCTACAGTTGATTTAGCTGGGCCCCTGTCCCCTTTGGCAGAGCTAGCCTGCGCCAGCACTACGCAACGCAGCCGCGGTTTTGCAAGAGGCCCTGTCCCCTATGGCACAGTAAAAAAGCTACTGTAGCATTAAGCCATGCTAACTCACATCCATTACTATTCAACAGGCCCTGCAGAGAAGACCTTTAGTCTAGGTGTGATTTCATGAACATGTTTCAGAAGTGAACTGACATGTAAAGCCACTGACACTGAGTGTGTGTGTGTGTGTAGAGTGAGTGCGTGACTGCATGCATGTGTGTGTGTGCCCCCGCATGCGTACGTGCATGTGTGTGTGAAGACAAGAACAAGAGCTGCAAGCAAAAGGTGTTTTTATGAGCCAATTAAATGACATTGCTATTCTACAGCCTGGGGCACCCCTCAAGGCAAGAAGCAGCTCAAAGTTGAAGCACTCCAGTGACCATTGTCTGGTAGTGGCATTACACACATCAACTTTTTTTTCTTTTTAAAAGATCGATCATTCCAGCTCTTTTGTCTTCTCCCTCGGAACGGGTTAGCACAATTATTTCCAAGGGCCCAATTTGTGAGTAGTTGTAAAGATTGTGTCAGGCTGCTGGATATCTAAATGAGTCAGAATGGAGAGAGAGGGGGAATCAGAGAGCCTAAAGAGATATAGGGGGTACATCTTTCAAATTTCTGCATGCCCTCAGCATGTTACTATTAAGTGTTTTCTGCAGTTATTTCTCAGTTTATCACCTTTTCAATATAAATGCTATGTAATGTATAATTAGGCAGATGTTTCTGCTTAATTAAACTGCAATTTGAAAAATTACATTTAGATCTTTCCAAAGTCCTACAGGAGTTTCTACCTGTAACCACAGCATACCTTATAGTTGTAAAGTGTATAGTATCACTGTAATAAACAAGGATGTACACTACTGGTTAATCTAATAATAACCATAAAAAGTAAGGCTTTGGATCGGATTAGCACGACAGGAGCGTTTTCACAGTGGTGAAGGATTCCTGCTATACATCTTTGTCCCTGGCTGGTTAGCCGTCTCCAATCTAGGCCACTATTCAAGGTAAGGGAGAAGTAGTTACAGTAGTTTTCTCACAGAAAGGTAAAAACAGCTCTTTGATCTTTGATCTTCTCACTTTTGTTTGAAAATCAAATTTATCAAACGGGGGAATAACAACAACAACAGCATGATAAATAGATTAAAAAAAAGCCCAAGCACAAAGGCACCATACTAAAAAGTCTTGCATTTGATTATCTCCTATAATGAATATGTCACATTTGCAAAGAGGGGTTCAGGTAAGAAAATCACTAAAGCACCGACAAGCCTATTCTCTTCCTCTCCTTCGTAATTACCTACCCCTGCAGTGGAGCAGATCCCTCTCTTTTCTCCCCTTTAGGTCACTAGAGACTGATATGAAAGGGAATTGGACACTTGGGGCCACAAATACTGTAATTAAAAATCTCTTCTTTTCTTGATACGTTGTTTGGAAACATCATTTCAGTGTGCAACGTGCATTTGTTAAGGATCTGACCTAAATACACCCAAGATTAAACACCGGAAAGCACCGGGTCTTTGTTCCAGGTTCCTACTCATTAGGTGTAAAAATGAGGTGATTCAGGCACGATTGGGGTATAAATATAGTAAGGTGATATCCATACAAAACAGATGCAACCTTTAGGCAGAATTCAGCAATCATGAACACACCCCTGCGATTACCAGTATGGCTCATTGGCCGAGGTAATGTAATGGGAAGCAGTTACAATCAACAAAAGTGTCTGTGTCTGCAGCAAACTGTCACATACAAAACAAGAAGTTGCTAAGAATTGTTCCCTTCCAATGCCTGACATGAGGGAATTTAACTCATCTCGTCATCTCTTCAATGAGGAAATGTCTACTTTCATCCTTAATTTTCTTCCTGTAGTAACTTAAAGAGCGAAAGTCCACTGTGCTCCAAAGGACGACGCGTGGATACAATCAAACTGGCAGCAACCTTAAAGCTCCAAAACAGCATTATGACTTAAGAATAATACTGTCATTCACCTGGCCTATTTGAACTGATCTCCAGAAATGTGCCGTTTGATATACTGTAGCTTACCTGGTTAAGTAATCAACCCAACAGTTGTAATGGCTAAGGAACAGCAGCAAGCTATATCTGCTGTTTCTATTGATGTGAAATGCAAGTACAGGTACGTACAGGACAACTCACAGCGTGCTCTGGTATTATCAACAACACTAACACCAGTCTACTACTGGGATTGACCCTCCTGGTCCCTGCAACTGTCCCAGTGACATATTTACAGTAAAAAGGCTCGGCTTGAGTCCCCTCCACACACACATACAAACACATTTACAGAGACAGAAAAAGAGTGGCTGATTTAATTAGCTCAATCATTAAATGAGGCTTAATTAGAGTCACTTTCCTTCAGAGAGAAGCGTGGGACTCAGAGCTGTTCCTTGTCGTTACAGAGGCATAATGAGCCACACTACACAACAAACTACCCCTCACCCTCACAGCACTGACAACAATAGAAAACTTTCTTGCTGCATTAGCACTGTGAGTAAGGCATGGAGCCTTTGATATGTTTAATACAAAGGGTTAATGATGTAATGCCCTATGGAACTACCCATATGGTGAGAGGCTTTGAAAAGAAATGACATGAATAAAGTCGGTTATTTAACTAGATAAACTATGTCATTAATACCGTAGCAAAATGCAGCAGCAGCCCCTCCCTAAAATTCAATAAGGGTTTGAAATTACAGGAAAAATTTCAACCCTGTAGTTCATCCATTAATGCCTTTGATGTTTTATAATAAGTCCATTCGAAATTGGTCCAGCCTGTCTCTACTAGTGTCTTAATGTAATGTTCACCTGCTTGTTATAGTTTGGAGGCTGATAAGAAGTGATGCTTGTACGTCTCCCTCGGGTGTGATCGTGAAGTAAATATTAGCAGGCCCTTAGCGGCACCACATACCAGTAAACCAAACCACTGTCCTCTCATAAAGAAATCAACAGAGTCAATGACTTTTTAAATGTTATTATGCTGTCATGAGGCTTGAGATGGGTATGTGTGTGTACAAAATGAGTCTGAATAATGATCTGGAGGGAGCGTGTGTGTTTGCATGCATGTGCACACACTTGCATGCACATGGTCCTCCTGTTCATTATTGGCCAGCAGCAGAAGCCAGTCATTTCCCTGTCTTCATAAAGACTTGGCCCATTAAATCCTACCTCTAGTCAATAATTAGGACTCCACAAATAAACCAAAGGCAATTAAATCAATGCTTCCCCGGGCCGGTGCCTGGACCCCATGGCCCACATGGACACTCCATCTTCTCTGCTGGCCTTATTCATGGTGGGTTGCGGTGGAGCCATACAGTACACCCCCTGGCCTGCTCATGATTATTACATAGCACCTTCCCTTGATTCTGGCTATGGAGTTTCGCTTATGGTGGCTCTCCACTGAGAGGCGTAGGGCTTGATTTCATTAACTCACCAGTGGAGGTGAAAGACGAGAAAATGAATGCAATGTTTCATTTGGTTTTGAGTAGAACGTGTGGGGCAGCGGTGAGGGGGCTCCAGAAATCTATGCCACTTCACTGGCATCAATGGAACAGTAACTCAACACATTCACGTCACCTACCACCATGTATGCAACACACTGTTGTGGATGTGTTGTGGATGTCTCTCTTTCTTGTTAGGTTGACATGTGGCAGGGCACGACAGCGATGGCGAACAATGGCCCACACACAGAGACACAGATGCACACATACATACCACTCTTCAGCTCTTTCACATCTGAGGGCGCACACGCACGCACACAGACACAGACACAGACACAGACACACACACACACACACTCTGAGTGATGGGTTTGCTATTGACAGGGCCACTGAGATAATAAAGTGCTGTCCCACTGGCAGCTCCATTAGGCACTGACAGTGACAAGATGAGGCTGTCGTGAGAGTGCACATCCACACAAGAGTACATACACATACCCAGACATACACACACAGTTGAACACATCCTCATCCTCGTTCAGTGACAGCCAGCCAGTTAAGGACATGGATCTCTCTCTTTCCTTCCACTGGGTCTATTTCTGTCACTGTGTCTTTTAATCCAAAGAAGTGTGTGAGGGTAGCTCGGGGGTAAGATCATATCACTATTAGGGGAGTGTGTTATTAGTGTCACAGGCAGGGTGACAGGCCAGGCCATTCCACTTCACAGATGTTCTGCTTGGTGAGCCTTTCATAAGCTTTGACAGAGAGTAGAGAGGCAAAAATGATAGAGTATGAGTTCTTGAAGTGTTTTCCCTTACTAAGAAAACGCTCACTTCTCAGCATTAGTGGACATGTGCAGTATAGACATGTTATCAAAACGTCAACATTAAAATATCTACCTTAATTAACTAATAGACAGACGCTGAAATTGTCTTCATAGACCCTTCCCTTGGTCTCTTAGTATGTAACATGTCACACCAGCCTATCAAAAAAAACTGACAGAAATACGAGAGACACATGCAGGGACAGAGCCTGGTGTTCTCTTGATACGACAGCATGCTTTCAGAAACCAGACATGATAGAGAAAAGAGGAAAAATAAATAGAAATAAATAAATGAAAAAAAAATACAGAACCAAAAAAACAGAACTAGAAAGACTTGAAAGGGGATAGAAAAAGTCTGTTAGTCTGTGAGGGGAGATGACTGCGGTGGTCCCAGCGGTCTCCACAGAGACCTAGGGGCGAGTCTCAGCCTTGTCATACTCCAGTCTTCTCCTCCTCCACTCCCCACACCAGCTCCTCCACTCCCTCCCCCTTCCACCACCCCTGTTCTGCCCACGGAAAACGTCGATAGCAGGCTGCCGGTGCCGAGGTCTCTGGTGGACACTAGCTCATTCTCTCGGCATCGACAGACCCGCCAAATCAATATTTAGTTCCCCACTAACAAGCTGCCTCGGGGTCTGAGCCAAAGAGAGGGAGAGAAAGAGAGGGAGAGAGAGGAATGCAGGACAGTGGAGGATGGCAGAGAGAGACAGAGAACAGGGACTGAGAGCTGTCCAGCTAGAAGGGAAAAACATGGATTCAGTAGTGTGTGTGTCTGTGTGTGTGTGTGTGTGTGTGGGAGGGGGAGAGGAAGGTGGAAAGGTCAGAAGAAGATCTGGGGAAAAGGAGAACAGTGTCTGGTGTGTGTCGTGGTGCGAAGGCGACGCATGAGTGCCTGCGGCAGCCGCTGACAAGAGCACAGGAAAGACACACATACACAGAGTCGACACTCTCAATCATACACATATCACAGCGAGGAGACGTTGACAGTACTCAAGTAAAGCTCCAGCAGAGCACTCACAGATGAGTGGCTGCGCACACACACACACACACACACACACACACACACACACACACACACACACACACACACACACACACACACACACACACACACACACACACACACACACACACACACACACACACACACACACACACACACACACACAGTAAGGATGTAGTTTTTTCTTTTCTTTGTTTAATCTTTTGCATCATTGTTGTTGTTTGGGGTGTACTGTATTTGGGTTAAACTGGTGCCCAAATTCTTCTACACTGAAGTCTAACAAAGCCACATATCTGCAATGTTATGCTAAAATATTTGGTATAATTAAAGAATGTCTAACAGCCTTTGGTTTGGTAATTATTTTTAGTTGGATACACAAAGTTACACTATCATTCAATCCTTAAATAAAAATTAAACTTGAATGAACATGAATTAATTATTCTTTAACTAAATTACCAAGCAAAAATCAATATATAACAAAATATCTCTTTAATACATTTAACTTGGTAATAACAGCTACTTTTAACAATATACTGTATAGCTTTTTCAGAAATAAATGTAAACATCTGACCAATTTTAAAATTTTGCAATCAAATAATTTGTTTCCGCTTTGACCATTTCAATTATATAAGAAAATTATAAAATAGTGGCGTGAGTGATAACAAAAGAATATACTTTTCTTTTGCTCATGTGAAGCAATACAAATCAGTGGCTGTCATCCTTCTTATATAAATCTTAAGGAAATTACACCAGTGCAAGTTTTTGGCAAATTGTTGCTAAGTAAGAAAAACACTCTGCTCCATTTGAACTTATATTTGTTTCCATAAACTTTAAAAAGTTTTTCTGTTCCTTTTTTACACTCTATACGCCAGTTTTTATACAAATCTACACCTCAAGTAAGAGCTGTGCTAGCCAGGAAATGAATTATACAATGAAGGGAGGCTGTTGATTGACTTGTGTTATCATTACTGCAGATGGGTGTGAGCCTGACCTTCTGCTGGAGAATGTTGTCCAGGTGGTCCAGCCACTCCTGGTCTCTTGGGCTTTCTGAACGGGCCTCTGCCCCCTGCAAACACAACAGCAAATACATTTATTTCAATGACAGGTAGGAGACTAACAATAATCTTAAGAATCTTAGCGTTTTGTATATGGAAAAAATATGAATATTTCAAGTGAATCAGACTAGAAATACTTGATGTTTCAACAGAGAACCTGCTGCTATATCTTTAGATTGGCCTCTGTGAGTCACCTGCTTGAGGGCAAAATTGTAGCATCACACCAGCGAGGACCTTGAAGAAGCTCTCTGGAGACTCAGTGGCAAGGTATGCCATTACACGTTTGCATGCTACTCATGTATGAAGACCTAACAGAGTGGTAGCCTTGTTACTGTTAATGAACAGAAAGAAGAGCGACTGCGCGGCCATGTACAGCTCAGCACTAATGCGTTACCTCTTCACTTCAAACCCCAGGCGTTGTTGCTCAAAATGATGTGACGAGCCTTGTACTGCCTTACAGGGACACACGCGGGGAGGGCAGGAGGGGGAGAAAAGTATGTGTGCGGCTAAATCTAAAAGTCCCTGCGCTTGCAGACGGACCTAACGGGCACAGTCCTGTGAAGTCTGGGACAGCAAAGGACTGTCCAATGCCAAAAGTCCACAAGGGGGCTCATGCAGACTTTATGTGGACTTTAATGGCGTCTGCTTTGGGTGCTGACTTCAAGAGTGCGCTCTGAAAATAACCAAATATTCATATAATTATCAGTGTCAGTCAAAAAAATCTGCAACCTACATTTTAAGGACCTTCAGCTGAGAAAATGATTAACAATGTTAAAGTTAGGTGTACAGTGCCTGCCAATCATATTATCTCTATTATTTTGCCTAAAGCAGCCAATTGAACACATGTGGCATAAATACTAAATGTGAAGAACCATAGAAGAAAATATAAACTCCACTTAATAAAGGCTTTTTAACCTTTGCACTTTAAAAAAGCAAAGTGCCTTGCTTATTGGGAAGAAATCATTTCCTTTGCTGGACCCAATTTTATACAACTGATAAAGATACTCAGTGAGCCGGTTAGGACTAGGGCTAAGACAATTACTAAAAAATCATTGTTGCAAATTCTTTGCATCAAAGTTTTGCTTAATCCATTAAACTACATACAACCCATTGTCTTTCACACGGATGAATATTACTGTCACGCAATGCACTTACTTACTTAATTTTTTCTATTGTATATTTACTATTGCTCTTTAATATGCAAAATTATTTCTCGATTAATCGATTTAATAATCAGTAGAATACTCAACTTCTAAAATAAGCGATAGCTAAAGCCCTATCTGGGACGTTTAAGATTTTGGCATTGGCCATATCCATGGCAACGAGTAAAGTCGGGAGGGTTGACATTTGGATCAAGCATGCGTTTCTCAGGGGTATTCCCCAGTTTTTTGGTACCCTCTATGTGTGATCCCAGGTGATAGCAGTTGGTCTAGGCTAATTTCAGTGTATGCCTTATTGTGCCTGGTGCTCCAAGTAACTGAGAAGTATGCAGAGACCGAGGGTGGGGAGTGTGTGGTTATAAAAGAGAGAGAGAGAAAAAGAGAGTGAGAGAGGTGACTACTGCTCTCAAGCCTTCCGCAGAGGTGAATATGGTGTGTGTAGAGGTGCATGTGCGTGAGAGTGCTTGCCCACCCTTGGTAGATATATAACAAAGCACTGACCCTCTATCAAACATTAGGTGCAAAACAAACTGGCCAGGCAATTACAGCCTTATTACATCTGGGTCATTAACTCCACAACAAGTTGCCAGGGGAGCCTGGAGCTGCTCGGCCCTCTCTGGTCCTCTGTTGAAAGCTATGGAATGGACAGAGGCAAATAAACAATGTGCAGTGAGATACATGTGTGTAAGCATGTCTGGATGTTTGAGCACACTTTGGCGCCTTCTTCACATTTATATACATACTTGTACATTGATTTTGTGTTTATTTGTATACAGTATGTGCTAGTGTGTAAGGAGCAGCTGCTAGTTTCTATTTGACTTTTAAAAGCTTTAAAAATCAATTAATACATTAAAAGCACACAAAAAGAGAACACATTCCCCATTCCCATGAAATAGCTGAAAACATGTTCATTGTTATGCTGTCTATAACTACAGAACCAGCTGCACAAATACTGTACCCTTGTGACAACCACATTTCTGTTCAGAAAAATACCTCAAGCAAAAGCTCTGGTTTCTTTGCAGGGACAAATCAACAAACCAAGACTAATGCTATGGAGGAAAGAAAATATGCAGTCCATGGAAAAGATGGTCATTACACAGAGGTCATTTGGTCCCAAAGTTCTCCTAAAATATTACCACAACCAGGAATAATTCATTTAGAAATTTTGATAAGTCTGAAATTCAAAAATACATTGATTTCAAAAGCAAGTAACAGTGCCCTACAATGTTAAAAACCTCAGCAAACATTGTTGACAAGAGAAATCTGCCAAACTAAAGAAAAGTAGCAATGGAGTATTCTCATTTAAAAGTAAAACTGAAAAGTAAAAGCAGTCCCATTGGGCCCTGAGCTCTCATTCAGCACACTGGTATCGCACTACCATGTGAATAAATGAATACACTTGCTATCTGTTGGACTTGTTGAAGACTTCTGGGACATTCTGATAACCTCATGTCACATCCTCAAGTCTACAGAAAAGCATCTACAATCTACAAAGGTTGTGCAAAAGCTTCGTACATTTCTTTGAGTGAGGGGGAAAAGATATTCCAGTTCTGAAACAAGTATCATGACACCTCAACTCTGTGGCAAACTTTTAAATCATATTTATTGTAGTTCCAACTATGTGTCACAAACCAACCTCAGTTCAGAAGGTGGTTAGTTGTAGTCAAACATACAGTATATCCATTTTTTAAATGCTCACAACTACTGAAGTCTCGTGTGCACAGTTAAAGCATAGTTAAGTTCAGGCTGCTTTAAGTAGGGTGCACTTAATTTTGTGTTACCTCCAAGCCCAAGCTGACCAACATCTACAAATAGAAACACATTTCCACACAGATTTTTTAATGTGCCCAGCAGCAGTTTCAATTAGTGCTCATTTTAAATAGTTTCTCCATGACACGCCCCTTAACACACATCTGTACAGATGCATGTACAGAAACAAACCATTTATTTTTGGATCTATTTCTGACGTTCAAAATTACACCTGGTAACACACACCTATACTGTAAACCTCACTGTGACACAAAATTTACAATTCTCTGGTGTGTGTGTGCATATTCAACAGCGCTGTGATGTACGAATGTACAATTAACAAAACAGAAAAAACACACCCACCATGTTCAGGCAACAAGCAACATGCCATTTAACCACTATTAATACGACAGAAGAAAAAAACAGGTGGTGAGGAGAAGAGAGGGTTTTACACGCAGTTTTCAGTTCTGATTAGAGGGACTTTTCGTCAAGTGAGAAACTGTTCCCTGTCATCTCCTGGGTGGAGCTGGGCTGCAAAGGGCTAAAATTGGTTTCAAGTGTGAGTGAGTGCCTAGAGCGCCCTCTCTCATCTTGTGATAGATGGGAGGAAGTCCCTGGGGATGTGAGGTTGATTGTAACATGGGATTGCTAATTGATGACATAGCAGGGTATGATCTATGGTAGCAAAAGGGCCCATCAAGTTGGAAAAGAGTGTAAAACTCTGACTTTTGCAAGCGGCCAACAGTCAATAGCAAGGATTTTCAGTTCGATGAAAAGAGTTGTACTTACTCAACTTTTGCGGTATTACATCTTGTATTAAGTTGACAGGTGCTGCAGATGTTGACAGGTTTTTGATCTTGTTGAGAGTAAGAAAACCGGCTTTAAACACAGCTTTCTCTACTGGACTGCAACTTCCCAACTTATTAGTGACAAACCTTGGTGTGTGGTTCACCTTTACTTGGTGTTCAACCTTGCTTACCTGCCATTAATTACCAGCAAGGCTATATATACTGTTAGATAAAGGCAAAATGAATTTAGAGCAGAAATATTATGTTCCTACATATTTCCTCTCCTCAGCACCAATGTCAATCTACAGCATTTGTTTCCAAAGGATAAGCCAAATTTACTGTAGCACCTCATTTAGTCTCAATTGAAAAACAGGCAACGATACAAGTTGATATTGATGATATAATGTCTTTCCCAGTCCTCTTGTGCAATCACAAAGCAGAACCTGCTCAAAACTTTTAGGATGTTTTTAAATTTGACAGAACAGAAAATCTATTATAGGTATGTTGAGTGCTCTGGGCGTAATCTAGACTTGATATAGATCCTAAAGTTGGCATTTATATGAAATGTTGACCTACTGTCCCTTGGCCTTACCTGATCAGTGTCCATTATGTCCGCAAGATCATTCTCTGACATATTGAGGATGGAGGCAGCGATGGACTTGGCTTTGATCATAGACTTGACTGAGAGGCCGCCCTTTGCTGCCACAGCGTTGGACTGCCTCAACCTCCTCCTCTTCATCAACTGCTGCTTGACCTCTTGAACGTCTAAAAGTATTTCACTGCCCAGGGCCTGAAGGGGGAGGAGAATAAGGAATAAAAAAAAGAAGAGGATGATGAAATGGATATAGAAAAACAAGAGGGATAACTCTGCCTGGCAGATGAATAAATGAAATTGATCAAGCATGCACCAGAAAGGCCTAGTACATTATGGAGGAATATTGAGTTTGACACACTCAGATTTTCTTCGGTTTTGCCTCACGCTCCCTTGTAGGAATGTGGACCTGAGGGTTTGTTGCCCTGTCAATTGAAAGCTGAGGGAACACAGCTTTGATACCAAACGTACCCCAAGTTTTGCTAAAATCTCCACAGACAGAGAATCATGCACTAGGGAGAGAAAGAGAGAGTTACTGAAAAAAACGCCATTCATTTATTTATTTGCTTTCTCAATGTCTCACAGTACAACAGGGCAGCATAACACTGTCAATAATTAAGCTATAAGGAGCTGTTTCAAATGTTGCCCGAGTGAATGGGAAGCGAGACAAGGCAGGCCTGGGATGGCACAGTTGTCGGGCGCTAAATGGGAGTTTGCTCTAAATACAGAGAGACAATTAAATGTTAAAACTGCCACTGTACACAAGAAAGGCAATAAAGTAAACTCCCCTTTGCTTCATTTTGAGCTTATTGATCGAGGCAATAATCTTCTGTATCATTCCCTTGTAAGCCTGCTGAAAAGCTGACCTTGGAATAGATGGTCAGATGAGGGAAAGATAGAGACAGAAGAACTTGCTGTACACAAAAACAGAATAAAAAAATTCTTGGACAGTACACAATATAGCCAAGCAAGCAAGTAAAAAGTACAGTGTGTGCACACATACAAAAAGAAAAGTACAAACATACGAAAACACTCAAGTGCATTACAGTAACAAGGGTAATCACACATGAACAATGTTGAATTGCAGCAAACATCTCAGCTCCTCTCTCTTAATTTCTCACAGGTGGACCAGGGGCAGTTTACAAAGCAAGTGGTGGTTCTCACAGGACAGTACTGAATAAGTGGTTTGAGGCTCGCAGCAGGAGCACGCGGAGATTTGCTATTTGTCTATTAGCGACATCAAATATACACAAGCAGAGTACAAGCATTCAGAAATCCAAAGGTGATAAGTAAGAACACCAACAGGATCACATTATACAAAGCCCATAGAGATTAAAATAATGATAAAGTGAAGAGAACAAGGGTTCAATAAATGTACTCACAGAGCAAACACTGATTTTTCAACTCACGTCTAATGTGTAAACTGTAACTCTTTAAAATAAAACAAGAAACGTGTGAATTGTCCTTGAAATCAGCGAGTCCAGATGCTTTTAGACTTACATCTTTCTCAATAACAGAAGTGAGACCAGTTTCATTTAATTTAATTTCAAATCCAGTTTCATAGGTGGCCTACTAACTACATCCATGTACTAGGTGTAAATAAGCCAAATAAGACTGATTAAAGAGGACGAGCAAAAATCATAATAACCATCGTCCACCTCCTAATGAAGGGAGGCAGCTTTAGCTCTTTTTGGTGATCTAAGAGCTGTGTGTTTACCCTTAAGGAATACACAGCTCATTAACTAACAGTCGGAGATCCTATTCTTTTATTTACAGCCTAATAGATATTCACTGTGACCAGTCAAGGGTTACATTCAATTGACCTAAACCCTGCATGAGGAAGAATCTAGAAAGAGATTAAGGGGTGAATTTATCACTCATTCTCAGCCCTGGGAGAGACAAAGGGTGGGAGGGGGGGTTGGAGGGTCTGTGTGTGTTTGCTAAGAGCTCTTAGCCTGGCTAGTACACAATCACAATTGCCAGAGGAGCAATTTAGACAGGACGAGGATTACGGCATAGAGATGGGGGATCAAATGAGCAGCAAAAAGATATCCTCTTTAATAACTAGCTACCTGTGAACCTCTTCACACACATGAGGACACAAAGGGCCATTCAAAAACATAAAGAGCAGAGCGGGAGGAAAAAGAAAGGCTTTCATTTTGTTAGATTAGGCAGGCACTGATGTAAAGAAATAAACAACAGTGCTGTTAACTGTTCTTCAAAAACCATAGTAAGTTATTTCATTATGTAAGCAACTTTAACAGAAAGGGTATGTTAAAGGGATCCTATAAGATAATCACAGGTAAATGTGTTGTTACATAATTGTGGTACTTTGTATCTAAGACATACAGCAATTTCAAGTGATAACAAAAAATACTCATACATCTACAGAAAAAAAGATATTACCCAACCTCTGTACAATGCTGCACTTTCCAACAGGAATGACAAGCCAAAATATTCTTTGGAAGATAACTACCCTTAGTGTGTGTTTGTGGAGTAGTCACTACATGCAGGGCCACTGTTTAGCAGTTCAACAGCAGTGCTTACAGCCTGGGGCGTGTGCAGGGGCCAAAAGGGTTTTCTTGCACACAATAAAAAAAAAAATCTCCACACACACACACACACACACACACACACACACACACACACACACACACACACACACACACACACACACACACACACACACACACACACACACAGCCCTCTGGTCCTGATCAATACATGACAAGAGTAAATCTCCTGCGGACGTCAGGCAGTCCAATCAAAGGGCTTGGTGTTCTTATAGGGAATCACAGGAGCCAGGGGGAGGGAAACAATGATGTGAATCCTCAATAACAACACAATGGCCCCACCAGCCTTGGGTTATGGGAATGGAGGAGAGGATTTATACGAGTGTGAACTGTATTTCTATGCATTTCTATACACGTGTGCTTTCACATGTAGTGCAGCCTCTGTTTGTAGGTTACGTGTAGATTGCATGCACATGCATGTGTGTCTTCTTCACTATGGAAATGCATATGTGTGAAAAAAGAAAGGTTGAAGGTTAAGATGTGTGAAAGAAATCAGAGGTTAGGAAAAGGAAACAAGAATAAACATCCTATCAAACTCAAATTCAAGTAAGCTAAAAGTAAGCCATATAAGGACAAGAATACTTAATGTAATTTCTGGTTTGTAAGGACAAAAGCGATGTTTAGTTGCCACTAAACTGTCTATGATCTGCCACTTGATGTATGTGTGTGTGCCATCACTATCTATCTCTTCCAAACCATTTCCTCCTTTGATAGACAGGTGTCAGCTGAACAGAGTTGATGGACAGACTTTATCAGTCTCTGCCAGACACACAGGCAGACTGACACAGACACACAAACACATCTCAAGGTGATGGATTAGGCCAAGACAAAGACAATAGTGCCCATTCCCATTGGGCACACAGTATTCTCACAGTGCTGGCCTGTGTCTCCCTATGTATTGGAAGGGAGTGGAAATGCATAATGGCACATAGACACATTGTTACAAATCCATCCATCCATTTGCTGACACTTATCCAGTTGTGATGGCTGCAGGCTAAGCAAGGCAGTGCTGACGTCCTTCTTCCTAGTTACATCCCCAAGCTGGTCCTCGGGGCTCCTGTAGTTTGCCCAAGCCAGGTGGGATGTGTGATCTCCCCAATGTGTTCTGGGTAGGACTTGACGATTAACAAAAAAGTAAACAATGGATGTCCTCTGGACATGTGATCTTAGGTGCCCTTGCTACTGGGGTTCCTGCCTGCCATGGTTGTGGCGTCCCGTTCTCACTAACTACCTACATTCTGCGACAGGCTTATAGGCACGCGATTAGTGAAATAGTGCATCTATGGGTTTCCTTGTATTTTATATTCACATCGCATATTTAAAGTACAACAAAAAAAATCGTAATCAAGGTTCCTGCAGGTTTCTGGCTCTGGATCTGTGGTTGGAGTCACCTGCTGCCTCCATGTTCCTGCTCGACACCCTCTACTACAATTCTCCATGTCTCTCTCTGTCTCTTCGTCTGTGTCTCTCTTTCTCTCTCTCTGTCTCTTTCTCTCACCCCCAAACGGCCGAGGCAGATGACCGGCCACCCTGAGCCATGGTTCTGCTCGAGGTTTCTGCCTCTTAAAAGGACGTTTTTTCCTTGCCTCTGTCGCCTAGTGCTACGTACAGTACGGTCTAGACCTGCTCTTTTATGAAAAAGCGCAATGACATAACTGTTGTTGTGATTTAGCACTATATAAATTAAACTGAATTAAAATTGAATTGAATATCACGATTCTCTGCCACGATTTTTTTCTCACAAAGTGTAATGTTTATTGCACATATGAACCATGACAAAACAAAAAAATTGGCTGTACCAAACACAGATTTCTTTGGCACCTATAGCACATTGCAAATCACCACAAGCCTGTAAACACAGGCTTCAATAAAGAGAAGGGAGAACTTTATAACCTATTTTATACAGTCTATGTTTAAAACTCACAGAAGAAAGTAGTAGCGTTTGGGATGCAGTTGGCTCATAAAATTAAATGAGAATCAAAGTCATTTAAAATTTAAATCGTGAACTGGATGAATCAAGATAGCTACTTTATAACAATTAATCGTGCAGGCCTACTTGTGGGTATTTCCACAACCACCTTGGCAACATTGGAAAAGGACAGTCCTGACCCCATAGTGGGTTCTGTGCATATAGGTGAGCCCTGCTATACAGTACCTAGTTGGCCCAGCATCAGCAGGGAGGTGACAGTCTGTTTGCCATCGGCCTTTATTTTATTTACAGTGGTCAGCAAAGGCCCCTGCTTTTAACTTTTGCCCAATTAACCTTGGGATGGTACACCCAGAATTATTACCATTCACAGGTGAAGAATTTGCATGCACACACACCACAGTTAGTTCAGTACCTTGATGAAAGTATGAAGCTGCTCCAGCTGGGAGAAGGCTTGGCCTAGTTGTCTCTGAAGCCTGTCCAATGCATGGGAGCTCTGCTGGGTCAACCCCTCCATTTGCTGAGTGGCTGTCTGTTCCAGTGCAGCCATAGCCTGCTCACTGGCTCCCACACGAGCCTGCAAGGCATACATGCGCTGCTCCTGTAAAGAAAAATAGCAGGTAGAACTAGTCAGCTGAAGGCAAACAATCTTTAGAAAGCTGAGATTCTGCAAAGGCCTTTGTGGCATTTTCTGCAATTGTAGTAACTGTACAAATTACTTTACTTTGCCAACTCTAGTGGTAGCGTTTAATCTAGGGACACTGAGAATAAATGGACTGAAAACAACACTTCACTGCTGCATCCATTTTCAACAGAATTGTTTCATTTTACCATCAGAATCATTTTAAAGATGCTGCTATTACCAAAGAATATTCCTAACATGAACTATGAAAATATTTACCCTACCATAAACTTAATTTTGTATTTAAAAAAACAAACAACTGTTTTCATTATTTACAACTTGGAATTAGTTTTGCACATTTTTATACTACTTTTATATATTTATACATTTGAGTCTTTTTCTGTTAGTCAGTGTCAAAAATACTTATTTAACCATCTGTGATTAAAGCTTTAGTGCGTAAGTTTTTGATATTAGCTTTACATTCAAGCTATTGCCAAATGAATTGCTACAAAACTAATGAAGACTATCAGCTCCACACAACTCGCTCTGTATTTCACAGTATGGCTATGCTCAGAAGATTGTGTCGTAATATGACTTTTCCGTGCAGAAGCTCAAGTGAAGATAATTACCTCTTCTGAAGAGTTCATCATGTTTTTTTAAATCCTCTGTGTCCTCCTGGGCTATTAGCAACTGCGTGGAGGAGGGGTGGGGGCACGTTTGCAATTACGGAAGGCTTATAGCATGTGGATGCGCATACAGTGTTGTTGTCATTACTTAGAATTCCTCACGGGGCGAAAGAAACTATGCACTATAGCTTTAAAAGTTGTACAACAACCATTACAAAGTCCAAACGGGTGAAAAGGTACAGCTGGGGTGTGAAGATTCATGGATAGAGGTTACTTTTCCTCAGTCCTGAAACCTTTCTTTCTTACTACTAATTACATAGTGCTGTGATCTAATTTGTAGGAGTGTAATCCCAAGGTTTATCAAAATGCAATATTATATGGATTATTTGCATAACAATACAATATTTGCTGATATCACAAAGTTTGCCACAATACGATTTTGATTTGATTCAATTCAAGGGACTGCAAATTCCTACCTTTTTTTCCAGGTCCTCCTTTAGCTTTTTACATGAGGCCTCATACTTGCTTTTCTCTGTGGTTGCAACATTCAGCCTCCTCTTTAGAGAATCAACAAAGGCCTTCCTGTTGGTGGCCTCCTCTGATAAAGTCTTCACCTGTAGAGATGAGTTGGAACATAAGGGAAAAAGAAAGCTAAAAAAAGCAAAACAATTGGGGGCACTGTAGTTCTATTGTGATGGAGGAACTCAAGTCATATATTCATGTTTGCCCCTTTAAATCAATTAAGTAAACACTTTTTCTATAAGTAAACAGCAAATATTATCATTATTATCCTTTTTAGTCACCCAGGAGACACAATATCTGTGATGAGAAATGCTGAGCACAGTGATGCCTCATTTTCTTTGAAAATTATACCATGGCGCGTCAAACTAATTGGATGAGATGATGATGGTGTCAGCTGGGGTGTTCTTGGTGTACCTTCTTCTCCAGCTCCTCCACCTGTCCACAGTAACTTTTCTCCATCTCCTGCAGGAACTTCAGTCTTGTTTTCAAGTCCTCCACCAGCTGCCTTTTCATGCTCACATCTCGCTCTGTGTGGCTCGCCCTGGAAATGCACAAAAAAAAAGGAAAAACACAAATATGGTATAATGTATAAATGAATGTGAATTCTACACAGATATTCATATTCATATTCATGCATGGGCATACACTCGCACACAGTTTCTACATAGCAGTACAAACACACACAAAAAGCTGGCAGGCACAGTGTCCCCATGCAGTGCATCAGGCATGACAGCTCATTATGACAACTAAATACACTGGCATGCTGTGGAGGGGGGTGAAATAAGGATGCATATATAATTCTAACTGGCATATATTAGAACAAGTGCTCTGGCGGGGAATGGCACACTAAGTGTGACTGGGGAGTCCTTTTTTGACAAACGGCATTTCAAATCAGCAGTGACACTACGTGAAAGGCTGTAATCAAGTTTTTAAATGTTTATTATTTTGAGCTCAGCATTACACAAGTCACATAAAAGACATGTCAGCAGGGGAACTTGGCTTTGGAAATACTGATTATAAAGGGAATACGCTTTAAAAAATATTGTTTGTTTATTTGTGTACTGTGCTGATAATACTTCCCTAAAGAGAGGCAAGGTCTCTGTATTGTAGGCTATTCATGTCTTAACTGTCTAAACATGCACTCTGTCACTTCCTATTTCAATAACCTGCCGTATTGACATGCTTAATATTCCAGCATATTCCACAGACATATTATAAGAAGGCTTTGTTTTAAATTGGCTCAGTATGTTAGTATGTTTTATTCTGTTTTCATAAAAGGCAAATATAAGGAATTTTCATGGTTGTCTACACCTTGGGGAATTAGAACAAATAGAATAAAGATCATACGGATGCAGTTAATTAAAACGGTTTTGACCATTTAAAAAAAAATGCAGTGGAACTTATAGCTCCCACATGCATCATGGCTGGTGTGTTTTGAATAAACAAATGACGAAACGCAAGAGCAAATGCTTTTGTGTAAGTAAATGTCCCTGTCTCCCTAGGTGGATGAATGCCTGAGGGCAGACTGGCTAAATAAATGTGAGCTTGTCCTATTGGAGTGACATTAAATGAAATGAGAGAGGAGTCTAGCCTGGGGTCTTTGGGGTGGGAAGTAGCGCTGGCTGGTTACCCCATGGATTTGGCCATTAATGAGAAAACCCATATTGAACCTTTCAGATGACTGTCTGGTGTTGACTTAAAGATGGAGAGCAGCAATAAGAGCCCCAGCAAGCTCCCTCTGCCCCAATGCTAATGGCAATTAGATCGACAACATTTATTTTAGATGTTCTCTCCTTCTGCAGCCCAAAAAGAATAGAGGATAAAAAAGAATGAAGGATATATGGTGCTTCTGTTGGAGCGTGTGATCTCTATTTATGAGCGTTAGTGGAAAGAGAGAAAGAGAGCCTCAAACTATATCCCAATCACTCATACGTTTGTTCCCTTTGTTCTGCGCTTGTTTGCAATATTGTTCATCAAACATGCGTGTATTGTAATGATAACAGTCAGTGGTCTGAAGTGTGTGTCCGTAAGAGAGAGCGAGAGCGCACATTTCTGTGTATGTTGTTAAGAATGAAGCGCGGGTGGACGTTTCATGTGGCTGATAGACAACAGGGCTAAAGATGAAAGAAGCAGCTTCATAAATAAGGCAGGGCCATAGTGCCGGATATTGACTGAGGACATGCCGGTATACTTTGAAATTCATTCCCCCCAGCCCCCCACCCATCTCTTCTTTAAGGCAAAGCAGCCTTGCTCCCTGTGTGTGTGCTGAGATGTATATTTCAGAGACGTCTAGACATGTCTTTCATTCTAAGAAGGGGTCCCTCCATGGAGGCAAATGGAGAGGTAGGCAAGGAGAGAAAGCGAGTTACATGGGTGTGTGCGTGAGTGAGTGTGTGACAAGAGCCAGAGGAGAGGCTGAGGCTGTCGTGGAAACTAAGTTAAGGGATGTTCATTCTGTCTGGCTGTGATCCGCTGTGCTTTGGTCACACACAAACACATACCCGCTGTGATTGTACACATGCCCCGGATGCATTATTGAGAAAGGCAGGCAGAGGACACAGCATAAAAGACAAAGAGAGCGAGAGGAAAGAAAGCCAAGTTGTTTTTTGTACCTTTCTCTCAGTTCAAAGATGAGATCCTAATGCAGAATGATGATATACGCCTTTCACAACACTGTTCAAATCTCGACAGCTTCTCTGAGTGAATTGTTTATAGCTATACATTCTGACTATGTAATGCAGCGAGTACTAGAGTAGGTGAACCATGTTCATTAAGACTTGTGGCCCACAGGCCAGAGTGATGCTGTGTGGGTTTTAGTGTCATGGGCCAAAATGGTCCCTCCTGCGGCACACAAACAATCAATACACTGCTTTGTTCAGCACTCTGCATCAGCTACCCACATAAGCAACACCACACTACATGACACACAAGACACCCACATGCAAACATGTGCATACACACTAATTCCTTCAGTCATTTTTATTCAGTTGCTGATGAAAACATGCATAATTTCACAAATGATTCACGCAGAGGAGTAGCATGCCTAACTGGAGTGCAGCAGACAGAGTGCTGCCACATGGTGGAATCAAACACTACAGATGGGAGCTGCAGAGAATGTGCAAACATACAGACAGAGACAAGGCGAGACGGAGAGACAAAGACAGAGAGAAGGCTGCAGAATGAAGAAAGAAACACTAAGAGCTGTACTGCAGAGCACCTGTAAGAAAGAAACATGAAAAGAAACAAAGAATGAGCTAATACTAATGAAGAAAAAGGTGTGAAACTAACTTGTCCTGCAGCTGGCGGAGCTTGTCCTCCTTCTCCTGGAGTTGGCCTCGCAGGGCTTTGTTAGCTGCCACCTGCCTTGTGACCTCCGCACTTGCACTCTAGGGGGAAGGCACACGGTGTGTGTGTTTGTTAATGTGTTTGAGTGTATGTGATAGGGGGTGGGGGAGGTTTTTTACGACACGGCTGATGACAGGTCAGGCACAGCATGCCTCCTCATTATAGTTACAGCAGGAGGGTGGAAGGTGCTAAAAGAGGTTAAAAGGAAAGCATTATTTTAGCAGCAAGTGGATGAAATAAGGGGAGCAATAGTAAAAAATAACAATGTATAGATCTATACTACAGAATATATTAATGGAGACTATATATATATATATATATATATATATATATATATATATATATATATATATATATATATATAAATAAATATATATTATATATAAATAAATGATTAATATGTTGACCAACAGATTAAAAATGTTTTAAATCCAGAAGCAAACATTTAGTTAATATTATTAAAATGATGACTTTCATATCCTGTTCCTCCTGTCCTCATCTCTTATATCTCTGCCATGTGACATATTAAGACTTGCTTATACTTTATGGCTTTATGGCTCATGACGACTGCTTGACTTCTGATCATTTGACTGATGGATATTTAAATGTGCATGTTCACTTTGGTTTAAAGGGCCCTGTATCTCTTGTGGGAACTGTACCAGTACAAGCTTTTGACAATGCGCTCACCCCCACAGAGCATCCCTTGCCTCTCCTTTTTTGCTGTCACCTGACATGACTTCCTCGGCTGTGTGTAACGACAGCAGCAATCTGCTCGGTGACACTGATGAGCTGGCTGCGGAGAGGGTGATAATACTGTGGTACCACTCACACCTCATTCCCTATGATGTAGGGCATGTCTCTACTGTTATTCTCTATTTCTCATCTTTCTGACAGGTACCCAGTAATAAGATCAAATGATAAGAAATGCAAATTCATGTTGAAATCACATGCAATTTCAGGTGATGTGGAGTGAAAATTGAAAGGCTCAAGAATTTGAGGATTTTTTCTGATGATTTTTTATATGGATTTCAAAGTAAAACCTTGACAGCCTTTTTTTAGAGTTTCTAAACTCCTCAAGGTGAGCAAGCTGCTCAAACCAGTGAGGTGTTAAAGTGACTCAGAAATATTGGTGCTGATTTATTGATAAATACCTGGCAAAGTTTTGTTCTAACTAAAAAACATAAATCCATGCGCATTTCAACCCTGGAAGACTGAAACTGCATAATAGGTAGTGGAAGAGGCAACAAAAAGAAAATGTATAAACTATATTTTCTTACTTTTGTCCATAAACTTGCTGTACAGACGAAAATGAATGTAGGATTTGTTATATAAATATATTCTTTGAGCCAAACAGCAATAATACTCATACACACACAATTCCACAATTTTCTTGTTATTCATGGTATTATCCAGTCAAGCTACATAGTGCACAAAATTGGAAATGAACACAATCCTTAATACCATCATCCTATTAAGAGATTTATCTCATAAGGCGTGCACAATTAGACAAAGCATGAGGGTCATTCATTAACCCCAGAGTTCTCCTTGTAATTTATAACCACTAACCTTAAGTCTGGCTTGAAGTTGTTTGACCTCAGCCTCCAGGACCTGGGTGGACGGATTATCCGGGGCAGGCATGATCCTGCCCTGGCAAGAGCACTGTGCGTTTACTGGTGCTGGAGGTACAAATTGCTGGGGCAATGTGATCTGCCTCCACTGCTCCAGCTCCATCTCCAGAACCTTTTTCTGCTGCTCCTTACCAGCCAGGTCAGAAGTCAGCTTCTGCAGACCAACAGACACAAATTGGTGGTCTAGGCTACTGCTAATGATACTTTAACTAAAAACTAAAGTTTTGTCAACTATTATTAAACCAGGAAAACCTACATTTTTTGTTACAGGATGTCAAGAGTTATTGTAAAACGTAATGGGAGAGGTGATATACTTCTTGTTAATTGACGTTTACTTGATAAAAAAAATGTTAAATTCACATCACATTGTATACATGAATACAATAGACGTAGAGACAAAGTAAACACAATATGTTAATATTACAATAATACTGTATGCCTTAGCCACAGGAGAGCTACAGGCTCAGCTTTAATATCTAGTCTGTGATAAAGCTTCTTTTTTATTCTAATTAGGAGACAGATGATGCCGTTGCCTGGTCAATAGGGCCTAATTCTCACTGTGATTGGCATGCATAATAAAGCCATCCTGCAGAATCAGAGAGTACTTTGGGACAGAGGGAGTTCAGCATTTGGTTAGTGGTTGGGTTTAGAGTGATGAACGATAATGGCACTAGATGATCATGTACAATGTACAAAGTATCAATGATTCTAAACATAAGCATCTGAGGTGAACACTTGTAACCACGTGTGCGGTAGAGCTAAAAAAAAAAAAAAAAAAAAAAAAAAACTCTTTGCCTGCTCATTTAGAAGATATGGGGCCGAAACACGTCTCTGTAAGCTTCGGTCAATACTGCCACAATTAGCTGACCTGCTATCATTTCAACATCAAGAATGCTTAATGGCACAAATAGGAGACATGATACATGAAGATATATGCTCTACACATGGGGTAAATGCTGGAACACAAAAAGAGTCACACGCACACACCCAAGTGAAACCGCAGATTCCCAGGAGTTTGCTTTCTGCTCTGCATACATGGAGGTTATTGATATCTGGTTGCTGGCTGACACCTTTTAATAGAATCCTGCTTGTTTTAGGTTTCCTTTGCTCTGTTGAAGACGCACATGCCATACCACAAGCGAGGGTGGGAGAGAGAGAACTAGGAGTGATAGAAAACGGGAGGAGTAGAGAATGAAAAGTGGGCCTATGCACGGATAAGAGGGTGGCATTGATGACACTTCCTGTAACACAGGCTTTGATTTCACAGGCCATTTTCAGCTTTGGTGAGAGATGGCATGGACATGGACTGATAGACCGGTGGTCCATAAGGCTGGAAGTGAGGACACCGGTCTCTCTCTCCTATCTGAGTAGCGGCCTCTCTGATGCTGTTCCAAGCGATCCTTGGATAAATAAGGAAAGGAGAAAGGAGGCTGCTGAAATACTCAGACATACGCACGCACTATCAAAGTTGTCAATTTAAGGGAAACACTAGCATAAACTTGCTCAATCACTTTGTATTCATCCTGTTGGTCAGACTTTGTATGTGATTTGTAGTGCAACTATCCTGCAAATTTACAAAAAGTCTGAAGCTTTTTGAATTCAGTCAGTTGTGTCTGTTGCACTCCCTAATCCTATGATAATCCCAGCCTCTTACATGTTAGAGGAGGGTAGGACACTCCACACGTACAGAGATAAGGTTGGTAAATTCATGCAGCGATGTCACAGTACACTGCAAAATTAAGTAAAACGGGGAAGTAATGACTGAGCGAGGTAGATAATCCAAGCAACCAAATGATCCTGTATTTGGATGATACGCATGACTAGCACATTTTGTCAAAAGCTAGGCTTGCCTGATATAGGAGGGTATGCTTCACCTGTCACCTGAGTGTTTTAAGCTTCTTATGCCACCTTAAGGGATAATCCTGGTTTATTACAACGTATTAGTCTTATTTTTGTAGTTTTTGGCCATTATTTCGTTCAGTAATAAATTAATGACATTCATCTCTAAGGAGTAGTTGCCATATACCTAGATCTCAAAGTTACTTGCTGAGATCTAGGAATATGGCAACATTACTAAATGTCAGATAGGCCAAGAAACACAGCTGGTCAGACAAACTGACAGGTTTGAAACAAAGGTTAGACACACTTATTTGACATCTATTACAGTTTACAGACTGACTTTCTGTTTCAACTTTGACCTACAGTACTTGACGTAGTTGTGAGGACACAAAGTTTACCTTACCTGCGCAATGAGGGATCAATACTGACATTGCGGGGGCACTCACTTTTTCTTTACCTCCAAATAAAGTGGTTAAGATAATATGGCAAAAACTGTTTGTTTGTTTACAACCAGTATGATTGTCTGACTGCTTGTTATACAGTGGGTACGGAAAGTATTCAGACCACTTTAAATTTTTCACTCTTTGTTTCATTGCAGCCTTTTTCCAAAAATCAAAAAAGTTCATTTTATTTCTCAGTAATGTACACTCAGCAACCCATCTTGACAGAAAAAAACAGAAATTTAGAAATTTTTGCATATTTATTAAAAAACAAAAACTGAAATATCACATGGTCATATGTATTCAGACCCTTTGCCGTGACCCTCATATGTAACTCAGGTGCTGTCTATTTCTTCTGATCATCCTTGAGATGGTTCTACACCTTCATTGGAGTCCAGCTGTGTTTGATTATACTGATTGGACTTGATTAGGAAAGCCACACACCTGTCTATATAAGACCTTACAGCTCACAGTGCATGTCAGAGCAAATGACAATCATGAGGTCAAAGGAACTGCCTGAAGAGCTCAGAGACAGAATTGTGGCAAGGCACAGATCTGGTCAAGGTTACAAAAAAATTTCTGCTGCACTTATGGTTCCTAAGAGCACAGTGGCCTCCATAATCCTCAAATGGAAGACGTTTGGGACGACCAGAACCCTTCCTAGAGCTGGCCGTCCGGCCAAACTGAGCTATCGGGGGAGAAGAGCCTTGGTGAGAGAGGCAAAGAAGAACCCAATGGTCACTGTGGCTAAGCTCCAGAGATGCAGTCGGGAGATGGGAGAAAGTTGTAGTAAGTCAACCATCACTGCAGCAATCCACCAGTCGGGGCTTTATGGCAGAGTGGCCCGAAGGAAGCCTCTCCTCAGTGCAAGACACATGAAAGCCCGCATGGAGTTTGCTAAAAAACACCTGAAGGACTCCAAGATGGTGATAAATAAAATCCTCTGGTCTGATGAGACCAAGATAGAACTTTTTGGCCTTAATTCTAAGCGGTATGTGTGGAGAAAACCAGGCACTGCTCATCACCTGTCCAATACAGTCTCAACAGTGAAGCATGGTGGTGGCAGCATCATGCTGTGGGGGTGTTTTTCAGCTGCAGGGACAGGACGACTGGTTGCAATCGAGGGAAAGATGAATGCGGCCAAGTACAGGGATATCCTGGACGAAAACCTTTTCCAGAGTGCTCTGGACCTCAGACTGGGCCGAAGGTTTACCTTCCAACAAGACAATGACCCTAAGCACACCGCTAAAATAACGAAGGAGTGGCTTCACAACAACTCTGTGGCTGTTCTTGAATGGCCCAGCCAGAGCCCTGACTTAAACCCAATTGAGCATCTCTGGAGAGACCTGAAAATGACTGTCCACCAACGTTTACCATCCAACCTGACAGAACTGGAGAGGATCTGCAAGGAGGAATGGCAGAGGATACCCAAATCCAGATGTGAGAAACTTGTTGCATCTTTCCCAAAACGACTCATGGCTGTATTAGATCAAAAGGGTGCTTCTACTAAATACTGAACAAAGGGTCTGAATACTTATGACCATGTGATATTTCAGTTTTTGTTTTTTAATAAATATGCAAAAATTTCTAAATTTCTGTTTTTTTCTGTCAAGATGGGTTGCTGAGTGTACATTACTGAGAAATAAAATGAACTTTTTTGATTTTTGGAAAAAGGCTGCAATGAAACAAAGAGTGAAAAATTTAAAGGGGTCTGAATACTTTCCGTACCCACTGTATATTCACCATATTGGACTTTGCTGCAGTGATATTGCAATGTTCCTAATTCTCAGCAGTCAGCAATGTCTTCATTACTGACCCAAGTTGTAATAAAAAGGAATTATCATATTGTGAAGAAGGGGAGGCATCCACAAGTGTTTTCTCTGCAGATCTGAGAGTAAGGCTTAGATTCTGTTGCTGATGAAGACATCTGTCAGTGCTGTGGTGCTGATGACTGAGTGAAGAAAGTGTCCCGCTGCTGTAGAACACATGTTCTCCTGGGACATGAAGACCTGAGTATAGCATCACAAAGCACCATAACAAATCTCAACTTCAGGACTATTTCTCTCTCTCATGTTATATTTATGAGAGCAGCAAAATGTTGTTTAGATAGCAGCTATCAAATGCAGTTATTAAAAACTTGATATCCTAACATAGGGAAGGGGAATAAAAAAGGAGTACACATGAAATCAAGCAAGTAAGAAAGAAAGAAATAAGGAAATAAGACTTAATGATGGAAGGCGGCAAGGAAGGAAGAAACAAGGAAAGGCTGGAATCAGCAACACAAACAAGTTTCTGAGAAACTGCCATGCTACTTCTCACATGATGGCCCCTGTGGAGGCTGTCCTAAGCCAATTACAAGCTGAGAGTTTTAGTTGGAGAGTTGGCAAGGACCGGCTGGAACAAGCCCAAAGTCTATCACCTCTTGCCCTTTCCAGAGAGGGCAACAAGACATGGCTTTGGCCAGTCAGTCGGCTCCAACTTTCTCCGGTGGAGTGGCATTAATACTGCAGGAGGAGAGAGGAAACAAAAAGGAAGACAACAATTCCCTGTCTACTCATTCATGCAACAGTGTGTGTTTGTGTATGTGTGTGTACACATGTGCCTTTACTGCTGTGTCTGAGTCTGAGGTCTCGTTGGGCCTTAGCAATCAGATGCCTGGGTGGGAGCACAAGGGCCACTTCCTAGGGAGCAACATCATGAGGGCTAGCTAGACTCTAACCTTTGTGAACAAGTCCAATATACTGCATCTGTGCTATTCTACTCAGTAAATATACAGACACATGCACCTAATCAGGCATCCAGTGGACCCTTGCTGGCTGCTGCTATGTTTGAATTCACCAAAAAAAGTCTCCAGTCTGTCCGATTAACGACTGTATCTGAAGAGGTGTTGGTGTGTGTATTTGTGTGTCTGTGTATGTGTGTGTATTGGGGTGCACAAGGAGGCCCTGGCAGAAAAGGTACTGTTTAGGGCCAAAGTACTTGGTGTTTTATTTATAGGCTGTGCCAAGTCTAAGAGTTTCCTACCTGGAGGCAGGTACTAAATAACTAAATGAGTGTGTGGCAGTGAAAGAAAGTCCCCTTGTGTGTGTTTGCGGTTTTGGAGAAATGTAATTGCTGGTGACACCGATTCTTTTGGGGAACTGGCCTGTTGAAACATTCAGCGAGACGAGACAACAGCAGAGGCTGCAAGAAAGAGAGAGGGAGCTTCTCCTCCTCACTTTTGCTCCGTGGTGCTGACCTACACAGGCGAGGGTAGGCCTGTCAGCCACACTTATTAGGCATGATAAGGGCAAAGGACTTGCTACTGCTGCACTCTCAGCTCCCAGCAAATACAAAAGAACAAAAAGAAAGACAAAGACAGACAGATAAGAAACTTCCCAACACTTACAACTGGCTTTTCCTTTTACTCATTTCGGTGTTTTTTCCCAAGTTACCTGTGTGAGCTGATTGCTGCTGCAGAGTTTCTCAGTGAGGGAGTTGAACTGTGCCGTTATCTTCTCATTGGCCTTTTGCAGCTCTCTGGCTGAAAGCACAGCATCTTTTCTGGCACTTCGCAGTATGTCAATGTGACGCTGTAGGGACTCGATGCGCTGCTGCAGAGAAGAGGAGGAGCAGTGCTGGGTCTTCATTAGCATCCTCTTTTTCCTCCACCTCCTCTTCTCTCCTCTCATCCCTCGGTCCCAGGGCTCATGCTGTTCATCGTCTAACAGGAAGAAGTACACACTGGCACCTCAGATTGACAAGTGCACCGAACAAATCCCTATTTAGAAGCTACTGGTGGGAGTTAACAGGCTTATGTAAAAGTGTCTTTGTGTATGCACAAGTGAAAACTGTGATATATTTAACAACTTGAATGATTAACATTTTCCATTTATAACCAATTCAGGTTCTGAACCCCCGCAAATAAAAAAACAAAGCTTGTAAACTTCTCAAATACTTGTTTCTGATCGACAGCATGCAAATACATTGAGTGTTCTTCCTGCTTCAATTTATAGTTGATTAGATTTGTGTAGTTTTGCATGGGTATGAAAAAGGAAAACTTATGTTACCTTGGGCCAGAACATGGGGTTGTTTTCTGTTGGATTTTGTTACCGGTGCCGCTGTGATTGAGATCCGTGAACACCTGTAGGACTGAGAGAACAGAAAAGTCAGAGACTGAGATGAAACGCAGCTGTTAAATGTAACACAACCGGTTGACATGTTGTGCTTCCTGAGACGCAGCTCATAATGACACCATGATCACAGGGTGTGCTCAGTTTAACGCAACAAGACAAATCACCCTGTGCTTTAATAATTCACCTGAGCGTGTTCAACCGACTTCAACGTGAACGTTTCTCGGCAAGGATATTACCTCTGACAGATGCTTGCAAATGCTGTCTTTGTTCAATCACTGTCTGAAAGCCCTCATTCACTCTTACAGTATGACGTATGTGTGTAGCCATTTGCACTCATAAGTGTGTATGCGCGTGTGTATGTGTGACATCTTCCAACTGCACCATCGTTTGTAGTAGTGACATCAAAGAAGGCAATCCCCCACCCCTCCGTCTTCTCTGCCTGTTTCCTTTGTATATGGGGTCAGGTAGGATTTGATCAGTGCCAGGTTTGATCACACAGTGCCTTGCAGGGGGGAGGGGGGGAGAGAACCCTTTGGTCTGTGACATAGTATGTTGTGAGGGGCCAAGGCTGTCACAGCAATGAGCCCTGGAAGAGCTGATGGGCACATTTAGCGGATCAGGAGCCGGGAAACTTAAGGGGATCTAAGAGTAAGGGTCCTGACAGCTCCCTGGCTACATGTACAACAACAAGCTTCTCTTCGTCTCCACCTTCTACCTAGCTCCCCTCCTCTTGAAATGAGAGGGAGACAATATCTTTAAAAAGGTCCCCCTCTTTCCTCTCGCTTCTTGACAGATATATCTCTCTGGGGTTTGGAGCTGGGGATTGGAGCTGCCATGTCTTGCTGTGAAGTGGTTTGATATAGACAAGAGCAAGGGTCCAGGCCTATTGATTTTAATGGTGTGGAGATGAAAAAAAAAGAAGCACTGACAACGACACATAGGCAAAACCTTGTAAATGCAGGAGCAAAGGGAGCAGACATTACAGGAAACTCATAAGTATCCATTTGCTGACTAATCACATACACCTCAATAACTGTATTACCTTTACAGTAAAAATGAGCACGCTGAGGACATTCTTTTAGTAAAGAGTACATTACTATAAATAAATTACTCTAAATTACTATACAAGGCAAATTGTTTCAATGAAAGTGTGATGGCAATTAATCCTAACTAGCTTGATGACTATGGCAATGTTGCTGTAAATAGCTGTGCGCATAGGAATCTTCTGACTTACATTAAACTAAATTTTGCTTGCAATTTTGTTTGGTAAGGTACCTCTACAGATTTTGTCTTGATAAATAAGGAACAATTTACTCTGGATATGCTGAATATCATAAAAAAACATCTTACATTATTTTTATTAAAAATTTAGCATGAAGTACAATTTTTATACTGTGCTGATACAGCTTATGGTTTAATAACCAGTGAGTGCTAGTTTGGAATCACAGCTTTAAGCATTCAGAAATACTTACAATAGTCTTACACCACTGGAATAATTGCACAATTAAAACAAGCCTGAAACAACTCAAACAAAACCTGTACATGCTCTCAAACTATTCAGTTAGTGTATATGTGCCCCTGGCTGTAGACGTGTATTCTTTTTTTTATGTAAAACTAATTTAAGGATGAGCACAGACCAACCTTTCTTTTAAGCTGTTTTCTGTCAGGCGTGGTCCTTGAGGTCACACTGTTGAGACTATCCACATACTCCTGACCACTGTCACTGTAGAGAAAAGTGAGAAGGGTTAAAGTTGAACCCACAACCTTGTCTCTGAAAGTACCACCACTGGGCAAAAATCCAATTTACCTTTTATGGTTGATTTAGTTGACATCAAGCAAAAATATGTGTACCCCCCCTCCCCCCCGACTTCCAACAGAAAATCAATGTCCCATCCAATTTCTGAGCTGGAAGTGTAAATGTGGGTGTAAATTAAGTGAAAAGCTGAAGTGTTTGGTGCTGATGGTGAATGCATCAACATGTATGAGAGCGGCTGTGGCCTTCATTAGCCCTCTGTGTGTGACAGACGTGCGTAAGAGGCACGCCTGAGCGGAGCCAAGCAAAGTTGCATCTGATGGACACACGGTAAGGGCTTCCTGACACACACACACACACACACACACACACACACACACACACACACACACACACACACACACACACACACACACACACACACACACACACACACACACACACACACACACACACACACACACACACACACACACACACACACACACACACACACACAGAGGTTTATTGACAATGACCTTTGACGTGAAGGTGAAAGCCAGTGACATTTACGCTGGCGGGTTTATTAAGGTGGGGCCTGGGAGAAGCTGCGGAGGTAAAAGACCACAGAGACGGCATCTAACTGGAACATGACACCGCTGGGAGCTAGTTATGGTTAAACCCAGTCTGGATGGGGCACAACGACTGGCTTAGGATCACTAATCACAACCACTAAGACCAGGGTTACATGCATTTGATGAAAAATGCAATATGCTTCATGCTGGGCAGACTGCTAAACAAGTCTGACTTGAATTTATTTGAGTACGTGAGTACAATTCTAAAGTCATCTCACTATTAATTTGAAAGTATTTTTCTACTAATTATGCATTACATACAGATTCAAAATGTATGTGTGTAAGTGTAAATACTACAGTTAGCATTATAGTTAGTTAGATTTGGATATTGTCTACAGTGAAAATTAAGCCAATAAAACAACAACAGCCTGGGTAACTGCAAACACAGGTCTATCAAAGTTAAGGATGCTGTGCTGGCATGTTATGGCGTTACTTCAGGGCAGGGGTTGTGTTTTACACATTTACATGAACACATGTCTGTGGATACTGGTTGGATCTCTAACAACTGACCAATACACTTTATGTTGGTGTATGCTTTCCTTTTCCAGTGTGTTCCAGTAGTGATTAAGAGCGCGCGCACGCACACACACACACACACACACACACACACACACACACACATCCCTAATAATAGAACAATACAATACGATTCAGAAGGATATTCCTCATGCCCTCCTGCTCTCATTCTGTCCTGCTCTCTAACAAAACTGCTGATCTCCTCAAAATGGTCAGCTGCCTTTAGCAGCTCTAAACTTGAGAGAGGGAGCCAGAGGCAGTGCTAAAAGAAAAGGGGGTGAAAAAACAAAGACTTGTCAACAGCCTTAACAAGTCTGTAATTTTCATTTGGCACTATTTAGGCCAAACCTCCTTAGGCAGAGAACCTGCATTTCTGGGAACGCCTGCTGAAGAAGACTGCTGCGAGGAAAGAGACGCAGAGGGCTTTACAGTAACAAATCAGTTGACAGGCGCCTTAAATAAGACAACATCTCAGTTTAGACCCCTTCTTCACAAATCCACTTAGATCCACCTCTCAGGTAAGCGTATATTAGACTGCTGCTTATTAGCCACATGGAGAGGCATTAGGAAAGCTAGGCATAGCTGCACCCAGTCCCTGTTAAATGGCCTCATGTGGATTGAGATGGGGTGGATTACAGCCTGATGAATTAGTTGGTGAAGAGATGAGGAGTTAGTAGAACTGGGCATAAGAAAGAGAGAGTGGATAGAGAGAGGCATACAGGGAGAGAAAGTGAAGGGAAATAAATATCAGCAATAGCTCTGAGTGTTTGAAATCAAATAATTTCGACCATCACTCAATAAATGTTGGCTCAGTGGCTTTTCTGCATAAAACATACATGAAATAATTACTGTCGATGGTTCTTAATTTAGAGGGTGTTAAACAGCTTGTAGACATCTGGTACTGAGCCGAGTCAGGTCATTCAAAATTTATCTAACTAAATTAAGGCAAGAAGAGGAAAGAGGAGGGTGGGTAAGATGGAAAGGAAGTGTGTTAGTGTGAATGTATGTGTTGGGAGGGGGTTATGGGGGTGGCTGGAGGAAATAAGAGTAGCACACACACATTTGTGAATTGACATGCCACAAGATAACCCACATGACTAGACACAGGGTGGGGTTAGCTTCCATGCATCTATGGTTGTGTGTGTACGGGTGGAGGAGGTGGAGGGGGGTTTGGTACATGCAGGGGGATCCTTAGCGCTGTCAAGGGGGGGGGTAGTGAATATGCAAAGGACCAGTAAATTAAATCAAACTGCCAAACTGTCAATTTCTGGGTAGCGTGACTAGTGCATGAAAATGGCATCACTGGAAGGTATTGAGGCTTTGGCGGCCCCCTTATCCCTGGGCTTTTCTGGCATTGGTTCAACTTTGTGTGGAAAAGTGGCTAATTTTGCATGCAAATTTCAGTCAATAAGCTCCAAGCAAGGCGTCCCAGGATATTTCAAAGGATCTGAGAGTAGTTTCCCCCTCCTCTCTCCTTCTCTCTATCATTCTTGCTTGCATTCTTCTTTTGGCTGCTGAATACCAACTAGACAGAAGATGGAATTCAATCACCCATTTGCTTACGCTTTGCATATGCACGTTGTCCCCTCGATGCTGCGTAGGCCCCCAACAATTCAACCAGCCCACCCGCTCCACTCCTACCACCTAAAAATAATGAGGAGGGAGGCTATGAGTGCATGTGTGTGTATCATTACCTATCTACGCTCATGTCCTCCCACTCGTCCTTAGTGGGACTGGGGCTGCGGCCTTGCCAGCTGATGGCTTGATTGGGGCTGATTGTTCGATGGCTGTGCTGGTGTAGCGGACCTCTGAGGCTTGTTGTTTTGAATTTGACCTTGCAACTAATGTTGCTAGCAGCCCCGTTTGCCCGCACTGGTGCTGCTGCGCGGTTCCTATAGAAGTCCCTAGCTGCTCTGATGATCCCCAGCTCCTGTCTCAGTTTCAGCAACTGATGATGAAGCTTGGTAGCCTTTTTCTGAGAGGAAGCCAGCCGACCTTCTAAAGCCATGATCTCACTGCGATGCCGCTCCCCCTGGGCCAGGGCCTGGGTTTGGGATGCCTCTTCACGGACAGCTTCCTGGGTTCGCAGATGATCCAGGGAGGCTTGGAGTCTGCGGCAGTTGTGGGCCAAGTCTTCCTTGGCCTGAAGTAGCTGCTCTTTCTCTTCCCTCAGCCTCTCTGTCTCCTCCTCCAGGGACACCATCCTTCGCTCCAGCTGTTCAATCTGAAGGAATCAGATATATGAGGCCTCAGTGATACAACATAGTTAGTTTTACCCTTACATATCTGTAGTTTTTACCATAAATACTCAAACCTCTGAATATGCTGCTTTTGCAATGCTAGTGAAAACAACAACATGCCAAGTTGGAGTTCAGCCTGTTGTTGTTCTACAGCATATGCTATCAATGAACATTTTTATTAGAATAGCCAATTCCTGATTTGACCTGTGTGTGGTAGCATGCACACAGTGGTTTTCCTTCCTAGATATTTTCTCAAAGGTGTATGTGCGAATGCATATATGCTGTGTGTGGCTGAACCAATGAGTGGGGCAACACCCCCCTCGCCAGCCTGGCAAGGCTATGGACATCTGACTGGAACCCCCTTACCCAGATCACCTTCACCAACCAGGAGCACTTAGTCTATTTATTAGATCTTTGATGGAGACTGTTTAAGAAAACAGGGCATGCCTGCTGGATTTGTGCCTCCAGGCAATTTTTTTCCCTTTTATTTGGTTCTCACTCTACCTGCTGGTGAAGCCTGGTACCTTTCAAACTAAATTAGATGGCCATCCCCATTCTTGATGATTCACTGCCATGAAGGCAACATTTAAAGTCAGGGGTTTAAGAAGCAAGTGTGCACAAATATGTGCAACCTACTAACAGCTTTGATATATATATATATATATATATATATATATATATATAAAAATTATAAATTAACTTAGTTTTCTGGGATAACTTAATACAGTTTTTTTCTACTCCACACCCTACAGTTACTATTTGTGGTAAAACGTGATGGAAGGGTGTAGCATTGGCCAAAGAAGGACTCAGTAATTGTTTAGAGCGGATCCAAATCACGGGGCAGATACACAAATTATTTTTTTTTTGTTAACATTGCAAGATAGGGCATATGTGCTGCCTTCAAGTGGTGTCAGAATAATCGGGAACATGATTTCCTGACTGGAAAACTTCACACTGGATTAAGAGACAGGGCATGCCTTGGCAAAGGTCTGCGCTCTCTCTCTCTGAGTGCTCTTCTAATTTGTAGAATGTCTTAAATTGTGAAAAAAAACTACTTCCAAGTTGACACTTGACTTGGAAATGACTACACGACCAATTCTCCAAAGAGTTCGAACACTTTTGAATCATTCTTAAAAGAGGAAAAACACATTTTCTGAGAGGCATTGTGTGTAGTCATGGCTCTGTCGGGTTTCTTTTATTGGCAATGACAAAGAACACTTAGTGACGGCATAGTACTGTACCTTTTTAAATGACTGTTCCATTCGCTCTGAAGAAACAGAAAGCTTTTTTGGAGTGCTGCTTTTGACCTGGCGCTCCTTTGGCACTTTGCGAAGCAATTCTGCAAAGGGGAACAAAGCTCCTTATTGTGACATGATGTGTCACACTCAGGCTGCTCAATCAATAGAATGATAATAAAGACACATTAAATGGTAAAAGGTACATTAAATCAATTAGCTTTTCTAAGGTCTAATTTCCTTCCTACGGTCCAGTTTCTTTATTCTCTTTATTCTTCTTTTGTCAACCAAATCGGAAAGAATTATTCTTCTTTTGTCAACCAAATCGGAAAGAACGCAGAATCACTGATGCTGTTTTCAGAGGGACTTCAACATTTTTAAACTGCTAAAACCCAACTCCTGTTTCTTAAATCTTATCAAATAGCCCTTTTCCCTCCTGATTAACAGAAAAGTGTTTTATTCAATAGTCCGCACAGAAATTAAAAAAACATAGTTCAAAAGCACACACTGGGACATGTAATGGGCAACCTCTCTCTAGGGATCTTAAACAAATGAAGAGAAGTGCTTGACTCCCTCGTGAACACACAGCCCCAGGCGGCACTGCTTTGTAGTCCACTATGTTTCCCCAATGGACAACTAATCTCTGCAGACTAACATGCTGCTTTATTCTGAAAACTTCAGTAGTGGCCTTGGCAAACATATGATTTAGTCTTTATGGTGACAACAGAATGCATGCATGAGTCAAAGTGCTTGGGGATTTGATGCAACCAAGGCGCCAAGCCTCAGCGTCACTGTTTAACATACAGTATATACCTGCAAAAGTAGCAATATGTCCTCTGCTCACCTAGATGCAAAGGGCAACACAAAATATAAAACCTTCTGCCTTTCATGCTCTCCTGTTAAGCATTTATGACAGGACGACCAAAATAATGTTTTACAATAAGGCTGGATGATTAAGTATTCAGGACCTTGACTTTTAGGTCAGTTGACCTTATGGGGTGTGAGTTGGATAAAGAGGCCATAGAAGGGAGAGTAATAAAGCGTGATGGTTATGTCGGGAGGAGCTGCTGCTCCCTTGCTTTACATTTGACGCTTTGCACATGGAAGTTTGTTACTTTGAATTAGCCTGCTCTTTTGTCTTCCCAGCATGTCACATTCAATCAGACAGAGCACCAAATAGGACAGAAGGGCTGCCTTGTTCGCTGGGTACATAACCAGGCTGGGAGACAATTATCCAGCTCCAGTGTTGGTGGCTTGGGAGTTGGTACCTCAGCACTACCTTGATAAGAAGACGTGGTGACTCCCTAGTCACCCAGTTTGAGGAGGTCTTGGCATTGCAGCATACATTAACGTCCTCTCCACGTCTCCTCATGGGCTGCAGCACAAAGGCTCTGTTCCTTTCATCTGCTGCCTTTCGTTAGTCTGATCCCAGCGTGAGCATTTCAACACTCCATACCTTTTATTGGGTCACAGAGGTTCTTCAGGGGGGAAATGTTGTGACCACTCACAATGTTTTCTTAATAATGTGGGTTTTACTTTCTTTTGACCCCTAAACATACTGGTTTTAGTCCAGATGTAAAAATGCCAAACAATGATGATAGATCAAGATGATACAGCCCAATTTTAAGAACAAAATAACTAACATAACTGGTATTTTTGAATTCACATTGTACGGTAAGCTTATCTTCTCCAAAATCACAATATGCAACTATATAAACCTAAAAACCTATTTTGAAACAATGTTTAAGTGAGTTTTATATTTTAAAAACTGTGATTTTAGCAAAAAACAGAAGTTCTTTATGTTCTAAAGATATAATATATTCAATGGATGTGATTCTTAAGCTTGGTACGGTACTACCAAGAGTGCATTTTTATAGAGAGAGAATACCACTTTAACATTAGTTCTACTACAATAAAAACAGCAGTACTGCGGAGCGCATTTTGTAGCCACTCTCTGCAGTTGTTTTTTGTTAAGTTTTTTTTTTATTTGATGGAAACTGGAAAGTGATTGTATATGTTAGCTCAAAAGACAAGAAAGCAGATAGACAGGCACATGTGTAACATTTATATTTAGTCATTATTTGTCTGACAAGATGTAAAAATAAGTATGTCCTTTCAAAAGAGCTTGTTGCCTAGCACTGGACTGTCAATAAGATTTTGATTACTGCCATCCTTTAAATCACATGCTTCCTTTAAATCTCTAATAGACACCATCATTGGTTGTGAAGAAAATGAAAGTGATCTAGGACAGATTTGTTATTGAACTAGTTAATTGAGGCTAGCAGTTGCGGTGGTCATTGTCTGACAAAAGGTTGCAGATTACATTAAATGCAATGTGCTTTTTAACATTGGGAATGATATATGCAGACAAGATGAACACTACTTGATCTCTCAATCAACTTGCGAGGAGCTGATCAAGTCTTAATTGAGTTGTTGTATTAATTCCACTGGGAGTTGTCTAATTAATTCGGCTCACTAATACACATGGCCCAGAGGTAAAAAGATGGCTTGCAGGTGCGGTCATGTTAGACAAGCATCCTATTCCACCATTATTAGGTGGTCCTTCCAGTTTTTTTTAAAAATCTTTGTTCAACATAGAAAACGTAGAAAACAATACAGTAAATTAATGCAAGGATTGAATAAAAATTCAATTTACGCAAATTATTTTCCACACCAACAGACAGTAAAAATGAAATGAAATGAAAAAAGTGGTTTTAAAGATTCATGTTTACTTGGTTATTTTTAAGTCTCCAAAAATATATGAAGAAAGGTGTTTACCTTGGTGTTCATTAGCAAGACACATGTGGAGCTCCTTCACTGTGGCCCGGTCCATAGCAGCCTGGACTCGCAGCATGTCCAACTCCTCTTCTACGCCGGCTCTGCAGTCACACACATAATTAACTGAAATAAATATGAAATAAATATGAAACCGCTACCAACCCAATCTCCACAAATACTACAGTCTGGATTCCACTGTGGACTCCATTGTAAAAAGTTTTATTTCACATTTCAACTGGAATCTTATCCACTGCCTTTCTCTTTATAACTGAAAAGATGAGATGCTTAAGAAATCATCTAATTAAAATGCTTTTAAATTTATCTCAATCAAAGTGACAAGCAACATGAAACGCCAAGGTAGGAAAGTACAGTTTGCGTGTGTGTGAGTGTGTGTGTATCATAACAGAAACAGACTGGAAAGTGTGCCCAATTACCTCTCTGCAATTAGCTTGATTCCTGCTAAAGGCTAATTATGTGGAGCCATGCTCGGAGCTTAGCACTTTCAAGTTATTATTAGGACCCCAACTGAAGTCTACTGAGGATACGCACAAGCCCACGGAGACAACCACACCTGAAACACACACCTAATTCCCCTCCCTTCTGCTCCACAGAGTCAGAGAGAAACACTAGAAACAAGCTCCTGCTACTGGTGGCATTCTTCCCTCAGTTAACCTCATTACAACAGTAGGTCTTCCTTCTAAAGGCATGCAGCAAGTGCAGCATGCACAATACTCTCTGAAATCTTTGAGGATAAACAGGGCATTTGTGAACTATGATGACCATATTGGCAATTAACTCAAACTAGACACCTGTTTTAACCTATCTAATTTTGGTAGCTCAACCAAGATATTTTTTCTTACATTTACCAAGAAAATGACTGGGGAAAAGTTATCGCCATAGCACAGGGAAAGAAAGTAATTAGCTTTTTAGCCCACACAGTCTAGTAGAGGCCTGGTCTAATGGCTGACCGCAGCTTAAACAAGTACACAATTGGCTATACTTTAGGGGGGTGGGAAAGCAGATGGATATGTGTCGCTCCTCTATAGATTTTCCTCCATAAATGAAAAAGAGTCGATGAGGCACCAGCACTGCCTTATGTGTCCAGGCTGTTAATGGGACAAATGAGCTGAAATATGTAGTGTGTGAAAGGAGCCTCTTTCATCTCATGTTTCTCTTTTATGCTTTTCTGTGTGCTGATGGTATTGACGCTAAAGCAAAATTCATATGCAAAACATTCAATTTTGTTATAGGATGAGCATACTTTCTTGGATGGAGAAGGGATTAGATTGCAGATGAAGTTCATTGGTCAGGGGTCTCCAGTTTCACAGCATAACATTTGGGAGATGGAAGACTATTGCAACCTTATTCAGTAACACTCAGTGGTTGCAGTTCGTGCACCAGTCTGCCATAGATAGCGGATTAGCAGAGCTAGGGATTTTACAAAAGCAATAACACTAATTTGATTTGTTATCTTTAATATTTGCCAAGATTATTTAGTAAAAATAAATGTGTGTATATATATATATATATATACATATGAATATGTATATACAGTGAGGAAAATAAGTATTTGAACAACCTGCTATTTTGCAAGTTCTCCCACTTAGAAATCATGGAGGGGTCTGAAATTGTCATCGTAGGTGCATGTCTACCGTGAGACATAATCAAAAAAAAAAAAATCCAGAAATCACAATGTATGATTTTTTAACTATTTATTTGTATGATACAGCTGCAAATAAGTATTTGAACACCTGTCTATCAGCTAGAATTCTGACCCTCAAAGACCTGTTAGTCTGCCTTCAAAATGTCCACCTCCACTCCATTTATTATCCTAAATTAGATGCACCTGTTTGAGGTCATTAGCTGCATAAAGACACCTGTCCACCCCATACAATCAGTAAGAATCCATCTACTAACATAGCCAAGACCAAAGGGCTGTCCAAAGACACTAGAGACAAAATTGTACACCTCCACAAGGCTGAAAGGGCTACGGAGAAATTGCCAAGCAGCTTGGTGAAAAAAGGTCCACTGTTGGAGCAATCATTAGAAAATGGAAGAAGCTAAACATGACTGTCAATCTCCCTCGGACTGGGGCTCCATGCAAGATCTCACGTCGTGGGGTCTCAATGATCCTAAGAAAGGTGAGAAATCAGCCCAGAACTACACGGGAGGAGCTGGTCAATGACCTGAAAAGAGCTGGGACCACCGTTTCCAAGGTTACTGTTGGTAATACACTAAGACGTCATGGTTTGAAATCATGCATGGCACGGAAGGTTCCCCTGCTTAAACCAGCACATGTCAAGGCCCGTCTTAAGTTTGCCAATGACCATTTGGATGATCCAGAGGAGTCATGGGAGAAAGTCATGTGGTCAGATGAGACCAAAATAGAACTTTTTGGTCATAATTCCACTAACCGTGTTTGGAGGAAGAAGAATGATGAGTACCATCCCAAGAACACCATCCCTACTGTGAAGCATGGGGGTGGTAGCGTCATGCTTTGGGGGTGTTTTTCTGCACATGGAACAGGTATTAATTAATTAATTAATTATTATTAATTAATGCACTGTATTAAGGAGAGGATGACCAGGGCCATGTATTGCGAGATTTTGGGGAACCTCCTTCCCTCAGTTAGAGCATTGAAGATGGGTCGAGGCTGGGTCTTCCAACATGACAATGACCCGAAGCACACAGCCAGGATAACCAAGGAGTGGCTCTGTAAGAAGCATATCAAGGTTCTGGCGTTCAAACTCCGTGTTTCTCAGTGACAGCCCAAAAACCTGACTGATCTAGAGAAGATCTGTGTGGAGGAGTGGGCCAAAATCCCTTCTGCAGTGTGTGCAAACCTGGTGAAAAACTACAGGAAACGTTTGACCTCTGGAATTGCAAACAAAGGCTACTGTACCAAATATTAACATTGATTTTCTCAGGTGTTCAAATACTTATTTGCAGCTGTATCATACAAAATAATAGTTAAAAAAAATCATACACTGTGATTTCTGGATTTTATTTTTTAGATTATGTCTCTCACAGTGGACATGCACCTACGATGACAATTTCAGATCCCTCCATGATTTCTAAATGGGAGAACTTGCAAAATAGCAGGGTGTTCAAATACTTATTTTCCTCACTGTGTATATATATATATATATATATACTTTGTTACATTTGCTTTAGTTTTGTTACGTTACATGATGTGAGTCACAATGTTACTGCACCAAGAGTTTTGTTTGTGTCAATTTGGAATTACAGCAACTGTCAATGCTTTTGGTTAATGTAAATGCAACCACATCTTTCTACAGTGTGTACAGCTTTTTCTCTTTTTCTTAAGGGTTTCGAAACTACAATTTAATTTGGGACTGCACAAACCGTTTCCATGAGTGGCTTGCTCCAATCTCCCCTTACAGTTGCACTTTGCTTCCTTGTTTGAGTACATCATTTGATAAACAGTTGTTTACTATTTTCAGCCTATTGGGGTTCTGATGATGGGAAAAGAGTAGCTTAGAGAATTCAAAAGGATGTTTAGGCAACACTGTAATATTATTGAGCTAAATCCAAACCTCAAGGAGCTTTGTTTCAGATCTGCATCACAAAACAAAACAAATTCAACACCTTTTCCCTACGTTAGACTACCTTCAGTAACCTGCGATCTGAAATGAAACCATGTTCTCCTATCATATCCTTTATTTTTTTTATTTTTTATTTTTACAGACGACAGGTTCTCTACAGCCACACCTCCTATTGAGTATTTCAAGTATTTTTCTTATTTTAATCTGAAGGATAAATTAAATTTTCAATTCCCTCTCAACTTGCTGCTACACCTCAGGTAGAATACCACTCAGCAGGCATAAAAGTTTCGAGGCAGAAACCAAACTAAAGGCACCAGACCAGGTGTTATGTTTGGTAATGATGTGGTCTGAAATGTAAGTTTGTGTCTCACGCCGCTCTTTTGGCCCCTTTTTTTGAAAACATTTGTCTCTCGTGCAGCGCTAGAACTTCAGCCCTAAGCTATCCAGTCCATGTCATTTGATCTTGACTCTACCGGGGTTGCACCTAACACAGCTTAGAGCACAAACTGCCAGCCTCCATCCACAAGGGTGTACAACACAACATCATCTGTAGCCATTGTGCTTTAACATGCCAGCTTCCTCCTCGGCACATAAAAATACACAGAAACAGCAGGGAATAGGGTGAGATAGTGAGAAAAAAAACCTCTGGCATTTTTATCACTGGGGAAAGGATCTTGTTTTGGGGGAGGGGGGGGGGGTGGTGGTGGAGGTGTTGGGGATATTTCCCTATGGTTAACTCAGGCTAGAGGGCTGTTCATTCATGGAGGGAATTTCTGTGGACAAACCACCGTTGTCAGCAAAAATGGTGACTGGTGGAATGGCTCAGTGTTGTATTTTAGCTCTGGGCGATGCAGCGGCAGCTGTTACAGCAGCGAGTCTTTAAGAGTTACCGTAGGTTCTCCAGCCACAGGCCACTGATATAAGAGGTGAATGGGGATTCATGTAATAACACAACATAGGATGTCCACAATATTCCCTGTGCAAGAGGCTTGTTCATGCTGCTAGGTATCCTGATATGAATTAAAACAATATCATAATGGTGTATTTATCAAACATGATGAATAAGTATATACAACTACCAGAGTCAATGACTATTTGAATATGAGAGGAGATAGGCAAACTACATTCTCCCTTCTTTACGTTTGAATTGTATTTCTGAGGTTGGGTTCTTTAAAATAATAGTTTTTTGTGCTCTAATTTGATCTTGTTATGGGACTAAGTAAGACTTGATGGTGTGCTGAAGCTTGCATTATAATTATGAACCAAGTGTAAAGCAAGTTTTCTTTACACAATAATTAATTTACCAAATAATTAATGAAGGAAAAACCTTAGTTGTCGGAATTTAAAACATGCATAAAACATTCTGTTTGTTTGTATGTGTGTGTGTGTGTGTGTGAACAAATGTGTCCCTCCTCCAACTAAGCCCTGGTCCGAGGAGCAAAAGACTCTCATTACTTCTAATACCTTTTAGCAAATCAAGATTTACGAAAAGAAATAGAGGAATCTGAGGAACATTGGGGTAAACTTTATTAAACTTAATTAGTGTCAACGTCGCTTATTGGGGAGGTTCACATCCATAATGGTCACTCTCTATAGAGGAGCTTTCACTGCTGCTGCAGATGCAAATGATCTCAAAGGCTTTTTCCCCAGTAATCGCTAACTAATTTATGCTTTGATGTCGTCTGAGTACTGCATCTTAAGTGTGAGGGTGCACTGCATGCGTTTATTCTGTTTATGGGGCCTAAATAATCCCTGCCTCTTTTTTACCAACAGACCTTTAACAACAATTAACAAGCACGGACATGGAGTGCCGCAGACAGAAGCATAATGAGGCATATAAAATGATCCCACTGCGATTCTTTTAGCCCACCCTGCCCGTAGCTTCTTGCCAACCATCTACCATAACCAGAAGGAAATCTCAATCAAAAATCATCCTTGGTGTCAACTAGTTTATTTGTTTGTGCCTTTTGCCTTAAAAGCACTCCAGCGAGCATCTGAGAGACTGTAAACTGGTTAAATGTTGAGAGGTGGGTCTTCATGTCAGAATCTGTCAGTGCATAATCACATGACTATACAGTATAAGAAGAAGCTATTTTTCTTCTAGGATTATTTGCGGACTAAATGATGAAAGAAACAGGGCAGTCCCATACTATTAAGAAAGGTTGAAATCATGAGATGGATAGCATCAAAACATTAAATGTTTTAGACAAATTCAACTTGGTCATTGCATTTCTAAACCACAACAATTGCCATGGATACCTTAAATTCTTATCAACAGCTTTTAAAGTGACAGAAATAGACCAAAAGGTGCATGAAAGTAGTGGCCTTGTAGTGCAACTCTTCTTCAAATGTACTGACCAAATAATATGCATATCTTAACAATGTTCAGAGACACTAACCCACAACACTGCACACAAGAAACCATCCTGCTAATAGTTTGCTACAATTTTTGTGTAAAAGGTTGTCAAAGAATACGCAATTTGTTGCTTACTGCATCATTATGCAAGTCATTATGATGAGCCATGGGGAGCCAGTAAATCAGCTAACAAACAGACCTGTTTTACCGTATTGCTCAACCTCTTACTCAAGTGCAGCGATTAGAGGTTTCATAACCTTTTCTTAACACTGTGGGGACCCACTGTGCAGGACTTATCCCAGCAATATTCATTCTGGGAAACGGTCATTTGGGCCTCAAGACGGTCTTTACAAGTGCTGTTTCTGGAGGAGGTGATAGGAAGCATCTGTGCACAAAATCATGACAATAAGGGAGCGCAAATTAGTTTAAACAGAGACTCTCCTCTAAAGCCAGCCACTTGGCATTCAAAGCTTTATAAGGGGCCTTTGTTTGGCCCTAAATTCTTCAGCTTCCACCAGGAGTTAATTACCCATTAGTGGATCATTGCTAACACTTATCTAGCATAACCTTCACAAGCACAGTCATTTTAACACGGTCAATGGAACAACAAGCTGCAACTGCTTTCCCCAACAGTTTCCTGGGAGTTATGATTTCACAAACTGTTGTTGTTGTTGCACTGTGATGGACGCACTTTTGCCTTTTCTGTTGCCTCTCAACAGAAATTTGCATTGCAGAGAAGTAAAGCTGTTTGGTTAAGCTGGCTTTATCCATAGTCCAAACAACCTTATCTGTTCCTGTTTCTTCCGACAACAGGTATGGAAGAAAGCGAGGACTGAAATAGAGATGGGCAGTATGTTTTTGCTTATTTCAACACACTGAGCTGTGCGCAGATGCGTGCCCTGGAACGGAGAGTTTTTCTGAAGTTTAAAGATCCCAGCCAAGTTTACTTTGCACCAGCCACCCGGTTAAGGAGGGGCTCGGGGGGCGGGAATGGAGGAGATGAGGTTGAGCTGGTCAGGGGCACATGAAGGGGATCAACACTAACCCCGGAGGACAGGCCAGTTACACAGCTAGGAAAGAGGCCAGCCGTTCTCCATCCCTCGTGGTTTCCCTCGCAGGTCAGTTCCAAGGACCCTGCGTATTCTCTGTAGTCTGCCCCCCCCCATCCCCAGACCATCCAGTGCTCAACTCTTCTCAGCTCTAGTTGTGGCCGGGCAGGCAGGCGGATGGACATCCCTTAACAGGCAGCATCGGCAGCACTAGGGCTGCTAGCCTGTAATTAGCTCGGACAGCTCAGGCTTGGAGAGAGGCAGCCGGGCTATATCATAATGAGCTCAGCTGGGATTAGGAGGACAGGGCTGGGGGTGAGCAGAGGGGAAAGCAGTGGAGGGGGTGGGGGGCAAGTACTAGAATTCTGGCCTCGGCCTACTGCAGCATCACAGAGGACCAGAGGGAGGCAACTGGGAAGACAAGTAGGAAGAGGGGAAGAGAAGGGTACAGAGGCATAGGATAGAGGAGGGAAGAGGTGAGGAGAGGTGAAGGCTAGGGGAGATTGGGGAGAGGTAGACTGTGGCTTTAGGCCAAGCTTTGAGTAGCATCATGGAGGGTCAGTGTTAGTGGTACGGTTACAAGGGCTTTCTTTAGATCAAACAAGACAATGGCTGTACTACACCCAGAGACAGACTTAAAAACAAAGACAGGAGGACAGAAAGAGAGAGAGAAGGAAAACTAAGTAACAAGAAATTCAATGAAAAGCACCTCTTGCAGAAAAGTCATTCTGTAATAAAATACCAAACTCAAAGTCAAGATTTGAGTGTCCTTTTACACTACTATAGCTAACTGACTATAAGTATGTATTGAGTATCTTATTGACACTCACTTAATAACACCAGCAACAGGACTACAGTTTGGCACAAATGTTCCTTTAAAAATGCAATTATTTCACAAAGACACAGCCAGGGAGTCTGATAATGTGATTTTACTTCCTGCACTTTTATGTGTGAATATTCGGGCAGCCAATTTTACAAATGAGCACAGAGTCTAATGATCATGCTTTGGCCCCTGCTGGTTGTTAATGATGTGGAGGGCTAGGTGGATGCTGTGAAGTTGGGAAGGGCACACTCGAATTTTAACACCCACAAACAAGAAGGGACAGTTGGAGTGCACGTCAGTATGTGTGTACACGTGAGAGAGAGAGAGAGAGAAAGAGAGAGAGGGTTTTAAATTGAATGTGTGTATACACATATCAACGTCCAGTGCTGATATTATCTATGATTCAGCCAGGCAACTTTGACAGCAGGGGACTTACTTTTCAATAGAGAGTTTCCTGGTGAGGTTTTTCAAGTAGGCCAGCTCATTCCAAACTGCATCACTGTTCTCTTGTCTTAGCTGCCATGGTTCTACACGCTGCATCCTTCCACCTGGCCTGGGAACACACACAGATGAGCACACGCAAATAAATGAATGAATGAATGAATGAAATAAATGAAGTGAATTATTAGTAAAGAGATATATATATATATATATATATATATATATATATATATATATATATATATATATATTAATGTACAAAACAGTGATGAACGGTTTACTGGCCTACAGCTAAGGTAGCCATAAGGTAGCCATCCACAGATATTTACTGTGCCACATTTAACATTAAAACGTGATGTATAATATATGACTATTTTAACAATTTTTATTTCAAAAGATTAGTATTGTATGCACCATAAAAACGTATATGTATAGACATTAGGGCCACCCTACATGTGATTATAGATATAGTTTATTATGCCACTAAATTTATACAATATATGTTCCCTGCTCCATCTCTCTTTCAGCTAGGGGGTCCTTGGCCTAAAAAACGTTGAAGACCCCTGACATAAACCAAATATACTAACAAGGGAAAATGGCTGGTACTGTACATTATCTTGCTGCCTCTGGCCAATTCACATGGGGAAACAAGGCCCCAAGGTCTCACTCTGTTTTTGTTATTCAGCCATCTTTAGCAGTATTCAAATGAGTAGCCTTGACTTTGACATTTCAGTGGCAAATCATGTACACACGTATGCATGTTTGTTAAAGCCCTGGGCACTGCCCGTGTGGCAGGGCGCTGGACCATTCCCTGTGTGCCATGCAAATATAAATAATGGCAAAAATACACTCTCAAACGAGGTCATTTAAATGTCTACACCTCACTTATGAATACTTAATGACACTTTGTGCTCAGTGGCTGCTCCCACCATTGAACCTCCCTTTTAAATCACACACACACACACACACACACACACACACACACACACACACACACACACACACACACACACACACACACACACACACACACACACACACACACACACACACACACACACACAGAGTCATTACTGCCCCAAACTGCATCCCTGCACACACCCAACTCATCAATCAGTCTCAGCCCAACACATTCAATTCCAACAAGCCTTTTATTTGCAAACTAAAATAGCTTTTAGTGAGAAATCCACAGATTGAAAAAGTAGCAGATGACAATACTGTTTTTGTTTTTGTTATCAGACCCTGCCTTTTCCAACCACACACACACACACACACACACACACACACACACACACACTTAATCAATGAGAAAATGGATCGGGAGGGTCACTGGTATTGCGGAGGGCTCCTTTTCCCGTGGTCATTATTGGCGGTGTAGACACAGCCACACTACGCTAATACTACTTAAACCCTGGTGCCTGGGAGTTGAAGGCTACTGAGAAACAGCAAATGTTTTCATTTAATACTGCTAATGCCCCTGTGAGCAATTTGGAGTCCTTGAACATCTCTGTAGTGCATGTGTGTGTGAGTGTATATGTGTGCTATCTGTGGACTTGGGTTAGTTTCCCAGTGCTAAGCTACTTAACGGATAATCTTACTGTATAGTCACAGATATTGATACAAATTTCCTCATTCTACAGGAAGCATACAGTGAATTCAGCCTGAGCTATCTCATCACTGTCTGGAGCCTGTAAAAGTACATGATTTTACCCACAGCTCTGTTTTAATTCTTTCTGTGTGTGATTTTTAGGTATGCAGTATATCAACTGCATTCCTTATGAAAGGTGTATGAAGCTTTATTAAGTCACGGTAAAGCATTATACATTTTAATTTGTTTACAGTGGGCCTAAAAGCTGTTGAACATGGAGCCATGAGAGAGCTATCTTCTTCAGGCCTCAGTGCTTCCTCCCCGATGGTATCCTAGTTTCCATTATTAAGCAGGAGGAAATAGAGAGAACTTTTCCACGCTGCTGCGGCTAATTGCTCTGATTCAGGGGGAATCTGTTTATGGGCGCAACTTTGATCAGAGTACGGATGCTTTAATAACCTTTAATTTTATTTGCTCACCCCCATCATCCCCAGTCTGATTAAAAAACTTTTTCCCTTCTCTAATATAAATAAGAAGTTGACTTTTCCCCCCTCTCTTTCATGCCATTTTGGGAAAAATATGGTGGTAATGGTGAATGGCAGGGTGGTTTCACTGGGACTGGCCAACTGGGCACCACCTGCATGCTGATGAGCAAATGGATCCTTTGTCTGCTTTTTGATTGGCTGGTGGCTATTATGGGTGGGACTGGTTATCACACACACACTAGTGACGTCACTCAGCAGCTGGCTGTACAGCAACCAATTGTCTAAATGAATACATTATTCTGCCGAGGTGAAGATTGATATGAGGGAAATTAAAATCTGGAACCTATAGAAAAAATTATGTTAGCGTTCAATAGTAAGTTTTAACTGACATATATTGTGTCAGTACAGGCATACTGTATGTGTGTGGCAGGTAAAGGGCGGTGAGGGACACACACTACACAGTCTTATCTTTTTGTCCTGCACACAAAAGGGGAACAAAAACGACCCCCTGCTTTTTCTAAAAAGCCAACAACACAGCATGGAAGCTACAGGGAAATCCCTAACAAGCTCGAAATGCAATGAGACTCGACGCCTATCCCCACTGACTTGTTAGGGTTTTGATTTCCAGGCACTAATGGGAGTATTTAAGTCATTTTCTATTGTCTCTCATTCAGGCTGGCATTACCCCAGTGGGTTTAAAAGCTATTTAAGGATGGGGTTTAATGCCAAATGAATGCCAGGATCATAACATTGAGTGACTGGCTGGTGCCATGGAGGGCTCTGACTGAAAAGGGCAAAGCTGCCTATTGCATCAATTTTATGTCAAATCAGTTCTGAAATACAAATACACTGACACCGGATAGTATAAACGTATTATTATGGATTTGTAGGTCTTCTTAGCTCTTTACTCTTAACTAGAGCCCTGTATCATACAAACATACATGTACATGTTTTCTTCTAACAAAGGCACTCTTTGATGAAAGTACATTATTTCACCACACAGAGCATTTCCTTGATAACCTGTTATAATGTAAAACAACGGCACAAGTGGTGTTGACTCTGAGAGCTCTATCTCTCCACATCACTCTGTCTTTGTTCCCACTGTCTCAGACACATGCTGTTGAGCCGCGCTGAGCTGACATGAGCCGAGTCGAGCCTAGCGCTGAACACGCTCTCTCACTCACTCCACTTTCACACGGGCTCACATTGCACTGCTGTTTTCTTTAATTAACCCAGAGAGGAAAACAGCCGACAGAGTCAACACTTTGCTCCCGCGCGACCACCAAACATATGTACCTTTAGTCACATTTCAAACTGGACTCAATGATGCTGTTGGAGAAAAGAAACAGAGACAGAAAGAGTGGGAACAAGCTGGGGGAGACAATGGAGAAAAAAGACCCTTATACAAATGACATTTTCAAGCACATTTTTTTTCAGCGTTGTGTAAAAATCCTGTGGTGTATGGTGAAGATAATAGGTTGAAGCAGGAAATGAACGTCTCTTCTTCTCCACAGGCCTTCTCAAACACCTTACACCATCCAGGACCAAACACCTCCACCTCTCACATCCTAATGAACACTGAGGGAGAAGAGACGCAAAAGCACACACTCTTGGCACAAACGGCACAAATTGACTGGGCTTAAAACCTCAGAGCTTTTCAAAAGGCAGTGGAAGGAATTTCTCCCACTTTCCCAAATCCAGCACTGAGGTCTTGTCAGACAACATGTGGAAAGCAATGAGTCCCTAAGACGATTTGTGAGTGGTTTCAGAGGGTAGTAGCATTTCATAAGGGCTTTTAACATAAGACAAGGTGAGTTATGTGCTTTGAAACGTCTCTTACTACCTGCTGCTGGAAGTTATCCAAGTTACTTTGTGTATGCAGAGATCCTCAGTGTTTAAGGAGTCTGATGTGTGTACACCAACACTTCCTGTGCATTGTGTGAATGTACAGTAATTATTTTGTTACATATTCCTACTGTGTTGTGTGACACAAGTTTGTTACTAAACATTCAACCGTGTACTTACATGCCATTTGATTTCTCCATCCCTTTCAGCTGGTCTCTGACTGTCTTGTAGTTGGTCTGAATCAGACACAGGCGTTCACGACGTTTATCATGAGCACTCCTCAGCTCTTCATTCTCCTCTATCTGTAAGGCACAGTGACAAGATTTCTTTTTTTCCTCCAAGAGTTGTACATGTCAAATGAAACATAACTTGAATGAAATAGGGAGTCAGTTTAATTTACACTGGCACTGCAGTGTAGCAGGGAAGCTGAGAAAAGCTCCTCACCATCTACATATTTAAACTGGTCTACACCTGAAACACCTTTACTTGACAGAAACCAGCAATTTCAGATTCTCTTCTCCGTGACAAGTGTTTCGAATCTCACTGGACAACTGAGACATCATTATGGGACAGCATTTACACGTTGAGTCAATGGTGCCATAGAGCACCAAGCAGACGGACACAGACACAGACACACAGACACACAGACACACAGACAAAGACACAGACACAGACACACACACAGGAGAAAATCAAATATCACAATATTTTTGACCGGTGGATTTGTTACTGACACTGTTGTTGATAGCTATTAAAACACTGCAAGATTGGACTTAAGAAGGAGTAAGAGAAGCCAACATATAGATTTTTCTTGTCAGGGGCACTCCTCCTCCTCATCACACTGACCTTAACAGCGAGGGCGATGGAGAAAACACTTTCAAAAGACAGGACAAACAGAGGTGGAAAAAGAGCGAAGGAAGAAAGAAAGGCAGCTAATGAAAATAGAGGAAAGAGAAACAGAGAGGAAAGAGAAGAAAGAGAGAGCAAGGCAAAAGTGAAAGGAAGAGTGCAGGACAGGTTTCTGCTTGAGTGGCTAAGGCTGGGGAGAGTTGTCGAGCGCTTTCTGTAGGGAAGGAGCTTGTTTACTGCTGATATGACACGGCTGCCCTGCAGAGAGGGAAATGTGAGCCCTCAGCCCTGTTATTATTAACAAGGACAAAGAGAACGGAGAGAGCATACAAACATGCAATGGACACACAACAGGTGCACACAGACACACAGTGCACATTCACACTGCCAATGTGACAAGTATGGATTTTTCCTGGTGCGGATTATTCACAGAGGACATCTGCAAGACAGGCCTCCTCAAGCTGCCCCCAATCTCTCAAAAATAAGGCTCTAATGAAAGGGGCCAGACCAGGGCAGTGTTAACTGGTGGAACTAGGAGCTGGGGGAGGACACAGAAGAGTTGAGACTGACTGATGGGGGGCAAGTGGCAGGGCATTAGCCACATCATGGCTTCCCAGGCTCCTTAGAGAGCTTCCCCTGGGCAGCCCAGTTCTGGACATCAGGCCACAGACCCTTGCCCACAGATCAATACACCCCCTTACTCAGCCAGCATACACATCTGTGGACGTTCTCAAGCTGAAAAATAATTACAAAGCAACAGCTACTGTTTACTTGAAAGTGTGAGAAAGAAGAAAAAAAAGGCCATTATTATGAGAATTGTTTGTTTGTCTGCTGCGAAGGTCAAAATGTCAATGGCACAGGCTGGCGTGCCCAATTTATTTGAAAGGCATTCTTTTGGAAAGAATTGGATAGGATCAACTGGAAAACAACAGAGTGGACAGAGTAAAGTATTGTACTGAAAGATGCTGGAGGTTGAGTTCTCAACTGCAGCTGATGGAGTGCATTTTGTTTACTGCCAGATCCAAGCAAAGGACATAACCCCTACATCATGCTCTGAACTAATGCTCTCATTAATGTGGCCACAGATTTGAGTTGCCAATCACGGTTTTTCTGTGCATACCTTTGCTAAAAGCCCCTCAACTGGCAGACACGTAAATGGCACCATTAACTAAGACAGTCATGCGTGTCGTCTGTATCTATATTGAGCATTAACGTCTGACTAGTGATGTAATTCAGACACTTCAGATCTGACAAGAAAATGATGCCTAATGTGTTTCTGGAATTGTGTTCAAAGGGAGATGACCTCTGCATAATCACTCACTCACTGGTCAGCATTAAAGATAGAAAGGATAAAGAGAGGTAACAAGGAGGACAGCTTTAGAGAAAAGTTAAAATAAAATAAAAGGATTATGGCAATGGAAAAGTATACTCTGCTGACATAAAATAAAAGAGAGAAAGTAAACAGTTTAAACCTTAAAAGGAACATAGGGGAGAGGTGAACATTAAGTGTTGCAGCGACTGAAGAATAGAGGGAGAAAGACGTCCTAGAGCATGTGAAGGTTAAAAGACCAATAAAGCTGATTTGTTTAAGGGAAAAACTCTGCTGCATCCACTTTTACCAGAGCAGCAGCTCTCCTGCTGCTTCACTGCCTACGCATGCTCTGTTTGCGCGTGTGCGTGCGTGCGTGCGTGCGTGCGTGTGTGTGCGTGCGTCACTGTGTCACTGTAAGACAAGGTCATGGAGGAGTAGTGCAATTGAACCCTTTGGAGTCTGTGACTCTTACAGAGCTGCAAACCTTCCTCCAACCTATCAGCTGATAGCAGCAATCATATGTAAGATAGTGGCCAGTGCAAAAACAGCTCAACTATGCCTGTCTACTGCTCCACACGATCAGTTGGACACCACTATGTCATTGAATGTGTCCGATTCAGCAAACAATACCATTTCAAAGTCAAACAGCCACTGAAGTGTGGGAAAGCATTGAGGACGTAGAAGACAGGACGATAGGGGCTGCACAAAACAAACGGCATAAAGTTATTATAAACCATAAAGAAACATTGGGAATAGATTGATTCATGTAAATGAGAAAAGGAGACGATAGTGTATGCATTTATCTATGTTCGCTAGTTACCTTCAATTGCATCAGCTCCTCAAGGTCTTGAATCCTCTGTTCTGCCCCTCTTCTCCTCCCGCTACCCAACTCCACAGTGCTGGCTGGGGACAGAGACCTGGATCGCTGCACTGTTGCACCCTGGGACTAGGAAGCAAAGATGCACTGGGGTGAGAACTTGAGCACACTTACAGGCACATACCAATGCAACAATTAACATCTGTAGAAACACTGAGTGAATGCCAATAATGGATTTATCCATGTTCATTCCATTCCCCTCTCACCTGGAGTAAAACATGCACATTGTCTTCTTCAGTACACACATATGCACACATAAACAAATATACTACCAGAGGAATAAAGCAAGCAGGCTGGAGCAGCAGTCCGCATAAGCTGAAGGGAGGAGTTTTTTTTTTATTTTGTGTGCATGTCTGTGTGTTTGGAAGTGGGAGTTGCAAGCTGAGAGCGGCAAAGGTTTCTCCCTGCGACTGGCTAATGAGAATGTTCATTTCCATTTACATTGTTTCTTTGACAATAATGATGTCCCATTAGGGGAGACTAAAGGGGCTATAGATTCCAGAATGTGCTGTGCTTCATTACAAGAGGTGGGCAGGGAGGATGCTCTAATTGCTCTACTAGGGGCCTCCAGGTTACACTTGATAGGACAACTGGAAGAGCCGCCGATTAGGGAGGAATAAGGGGTGGTGCAGTTTGCTAGCCAGCCTCTTCTGTAGAAATAAATAAAGAACTGGAGAAGTGCTGGGACCTCGCCATAGAAAAGCAGTGGAAACAATATGCTAGTGGAATATGAATATGGGAGGATAGGAGGCCCCCTGTGGTGCCAGGCAGGGCTGACCAGATGGCAGGCTAAAATATGCAATGTGACTGACTAAACATACACCAGTCCATGGGCTGAAGTGGTTGAGGAGTGGAGGAGAGGAGGTTTATGATAGGATGGTGGATCAAAAAACCCTCCTCCCTCAAAAAATGATGCTTTGTTGTCAATTAAAGTTATAAAACTACTGTTTGGAAGAAACAGCAAGTGCATTTTAATTATACAGGACAAGTGTTCGAACCCTTTGAAATGATACATATATCAATCACAGGGGGCAGTAAACATGTTTTGAGAGCTTACTCAGTAGAGGAAGAGCAACGCATATATTTTTTTACAGTGCAGCCAAACAAACTGTGGGCTGTGAGGATTTATTGCGTGAAGTTGGTTCAGACTACAGAAGACAGTGAACAATGTTGTCCTGCCTACATCTGTCTATGAAAAGGCAGGAGTCTGTCTGGCCGAATTTTCAGTTCACCAAGATGTTGGACACACATGCACAAAAGAAGAAAAGCCATCACACGCGGCACTCTGACGTACGGAAGTAAACATGGAGTCTCTGTATAAATGCACCTGCTCTGTGATAGTCTCAGGGTTCTGTTGAAAGCGCAGAGAGCATCATGAAGACCAAGGAACACACCAGGCAGGTCCGTAATACTGTTGTGGAGAAGTTTAAAGCCGGATTTGGATACAAAAAGATTTCCCAAGCTTTAAACATCCCAAGGAGCACTGTGCAAACGATCATTTTGAAATGGAAGGAGTATCAGACCACTGCAAATCTACCAAGACCTGGCCGTCCCTCTAAACTTTCAGCTCAGACAAGGAGAAGACTGATCAGAGATGCAGCCAAGAGGCCCATGATCACTCTGGATGAACTGCAGAGAACTACAGCTGAGGTGGGAGAGTCTGTCCATAGGACAACAATCAGTCGTACACAGCACAAATCTGGCCTTTATGGAAGAGTGGCAAGAAGAAAGCCATTTCTCAAAGATATCCATAAAAAGTCTCGTCTAAAGTTTGCCACAAGCCACCTGGGAGACACACCAAACATGTGGAAGAAGGTGCTCTGGTCAGATGAAACCAAAATCAAACTTTTTGGCCACAATGCAAAACGATATGTTTGGCGTAAAAGCAACACAGCTCATCACCCTCAACACACCATCCCCACTGTCAAACATGGTGGTGGCAGCATCATGGTTTGGGCCTGCTTTTCTTCAGCAGGGACAGGGAAGATGGTTAAAATTGAGGGGAAGATGGATGCAGCCAAATACAGGACCATTCTGGATGAAAACCTGTTGGAGTCTGCAAAAGACCTGAAACTGGGACGGAGATTTATCTTCCAACTAGACAATGATCCCAAACATACAGCAAAATCTACAAAGGAATGGTTCACAAATAAACGTATCCAGGTGTTAGAATGGCCAAGTCAAAGTCCAGACCTGAATCTAATCGAGAATCTGTGGAAAGAGCTGAAAACTGCTGTTCACAAACGCTCTCCATCCAACCTCACTGAGCTCGAGCTGTTTTGCAAGGAAGAATGGGCAAGAATGTCAGTCTCTCGATGTGCAAAACTGATAGAGACATACCCCAAGCGACTTGCAGCTGTAATCGCAGCAAAAGGTGGCTCTACAAAGTATTAACGCAAGGGGGCCCAATAATTTTGCACACTCCACTTTTCAGTTTTTTTATTTTCTAAAAAAGTTTAAAATATCCAATAGATTTCGTTCCACTTCACAATTGTGTCCCAGTTGTTGGTGATTCTTCATAAAAAATAATTTTTTTATATCTTTATGTTTGAAGCCTGAAATGTGTCAAAAGGTTGAAAACTTCAAGGGGGCCGAATACTTTCGCAAGGCACTGTAAGTAAACATACAAAAAAAAACAAGCAAACCACAGCCAACGAGCAGAAGGTAGACTGAAAGTTAAGTAAAGTGTCGTCAGATAAGGGTATTGTAAAGTGCGGTTGCCATAGTACAAGAAACAATATTGCAGTGTAAGTAAGTGACATCAAAATGAAAAAGCACATGAGAGGAAAATTACATTTGGCATTAAGACAATTATTGCTGTAATGTCAATAAAAATATTCTGTCCAAAATATTAAGGATTATAAAGATAATAATTACACATTGTTACTTGACATGTTAATCCTCATTTATCATAATATTTGTAAAATCCTTTGTCTGTGACAAGGATGTCCAAGTATGCATGTGTGTTTGGGAATGTGCCCTACGATTACAGTTGACTCCAGTGACCTGGTGTGCCCGGTTCTGCTATCAATCTTTCATGGGTGCCAACCATGTGTTCTAACTCAGCCTTTATGACTCTATGCAACTAATTAGCAGATTGATCTGCATATTCCTGGCGAGTGGCAGGCCAACTGGCTTAGCCTGTATGTCCATCGGGGGAAACTGAGAGGGGAAAAAATGACTAACTATAAAGTAAAACTTATTTTGGATGAATTCTAAATAGGTTTTCAGGTACATTTTGGGGAGGAATTATTCACCAACGAGCTGAATTTCCCATTATTATTGTTTTGTATGTAGAAATCAGAGGAGAGTGCTTTGTACAGAGGACAATAACATGGCGACACGGACAAATGACAGAGTTTTGCTGCAGATGTTCTCTCTCTCTCTCCACTTAGACTCTATCTTGTGACATTGCTGTTAATGTTCCACAAGACAGGCCTGAAAGATAGAAAGCAGAGAACACGAGGCAAAGAAAGATGTGCCCACTGTCTACCTCAGCTCGGCAGCTGGTTGACAGCCATGACCTGACCTGTACATCGCACCCTGTAATGGCTCTGCAAACACAAGAATGCAATGCAGATGGACGGGGGGAGGAGGGCGTACAGTAAGAGGAAAATGAGGAGAGAGGACTGAATCTAAACAGAGTCTGTATGCAAGCAAGAGTAAAACACTTACTGAGGGGTCAGTGTCACTGGCTTTAGAGCAAAGAAGAAACTTCATCGACAGACTCCCTCCTCCACCCGCTCTCTCTCCATCTCCCAGAGAGAGGGGTTACTATCATCAATGGCCTTCTTTATGATTGCAGCAGTGTGTCATGTGTGCATCTGGAGCTCTCAACGCTGAACTTGTTCAGGTTCCCGGGCAAATAGGAATGTTGTACACATACAAGCACAGGATAAGACACATGCATAGACAGACATACATTGAAGTGTACACACATGGGTACACATATATACACAAAGAAATGTACTCCATCTCACAAAAGAATATATTAAAAGGAGCACAAAAATATAAAAATTCAAAAGATACACTGTCAAACACCTGACTAATGTTAGAGCCGGTAACCAACAAAGACACAGTCATGTCAAGGTGGGCAAAGCTAAGACAAGTGTACAGGGGTGCCCAGCTTGCAGTGGCACAGATATCACTCACAGAAATGCCCCACAACAGGGCCCATTAGGAAGCCATACCCCGGTGGAACGAGTCAAAAGGGTCCCCGGAGGCTGCAATCAACGACTTTTATAAGAAAAAAATGATAGCATCCACTACCCAATGTGACAGACGCTGGATAGATGAATGGCGAGTGAATTAAACCAGCTATCGCTCTCCTTGGCAAAGGCAGTTTTATTGCAGAGGAGATCCATGTTAAGATAATCTTTGTCTTCATCTGACTCAACAGAGAAGGAAACTGAAGAACTAAATTTGAAGCCGCCTTATCCCTGTGCTTTGCCATGGCGCTGAAAAGGCAGGGATCAGCTTTTGAGTCCACTGACATTCACAAGCAACGCTCAAGAATTCTAACCAGAATGGCCCTGCAGTGTTCACAAGACTCTGCATCTGAGAGCAAAGCCTTGGCATGATTTTACTCCCATACACTACCGGTCAAAAGTTTGGGGTCAGAAATTTCCATTGCCCTCCATTATAGACAGAATACCAGCTGAGATCAGTTGCATTGTATTTTTAACCAGGGCAGCAGTTCTGATTACATTATGTGCTTACATAATTGCAAAAGGGTTTTCCAATGTTTTCTCAGTTAGTTTTTTAAAAATGATAACAGATTGGTAAACAGAATGTGCCTCTGGAACATTGGATGAATGGTTGCTGATAATGGGCAATGTAGATATTGCATTAAAGATCAGCCACCCACTCAGATCAGCTGGTATTCTGTCTAGAATGGAGTGGTTTGGAAATTTGTAAGTGACCCCAAACGTTTGACCGGTAGTGTATATGTCATGCAGAGGTGATGGTTGCCCTTCCCTGAGATGGTAAAACTCCAATCAGCTAGGCAAGGGCCAAATAATACATCCTTAACCTTGCCGCCACAAGCATTTCCCTAAGATGGTACAGTAAACTCAAGTGATCTTCACAGGGATAAAAACCTGAATATCGCGTTGGATGCCACCATCATGCTCATAGTGGACCACTGAAAGTAAAAATTATTTGTTAAATTAATGTGGTTTTGAATTGACTAAATATTAATAAACTTATTAATTGTTCATTCACTTTTGTTTTTAAAATTAACATTTTGTAGTTCAAATAAAACTTTTCCTCACTCAAAACATCAGCTTAACACTTACTGTATGTAGCAAATTACAAGTCATGTGCCAAGGTGCACTGCTCGTCGCCTCAGCCAATAATCACTTATTGAAAGAACTACAAATTGTGTCCTAGGTGGTAGCAGTGGGCTGCACAGAAGGCTCATTTCATCAGCTTTTGACCTTGCAGGCTGGTATTATTGTTTAAATGGAGTGTAATGAAGCATAGCAGGTTCATGGTTTCTTTGGAGCATCATCACATTTAAATATAGAGCAGCCAACAGCGACAACTGCTTAAAATGTTCACGCTATTTATTAACAGTAAAGTTTAACATAATTTATGGATTTGAGATGATGTTTACTTACCTAAAGCCAATGAGGTAAGGTTTTACAACTCTTTTGACTTAGTGGGAAGAGGGAGAGCTTAGTATTGGCTGAATGATGAACATGCCACAGTGCCACATGGCCGGTTGAGTGACCAATGTTAGACCACTCTTACTGTAGCAGCCTTATAGAGGTGACTGCTTTGTGAAAGTGTTCAAAATTAAACTGAACAGTGAAAACTGAATCTAAAAGGTTATCCTAAATAATAATTCAATTTAATTATGTTAGTTCACTTACTTACTTATGAACTTTTTGTGTCATCTATGAATTATTGCTCAATGCAGAATTCATGAGTCCAAGTAGTAAAAGGAAGCAGGACTAAGTTTCCTATTAATTGCAGATGTTTGCCATCTGAAAGCATTTCATGATCACAGGTTTTTAAAGGTGTTCGAAAAGGTTAAAATGGTGACTACTGTAGGTTATCTTAGCTGATTGTTTTCTCTTTTTTGGGTTGAACACATGTACACTGTGTTAAACACACAGATTTAAACTTTTATAAATCAGATTATGTTTTTATTCAGCATAATAAGGTATCAAAAATGCATTATAGTCTCACTCTAAAAAGTATTGGCACAATAATCCAAATAATTAATAGTATGTGCATAACAACAATCCGATAACGTGTGTGTGTGTTTCCTAGGGCAAACATAACAGAGCCTTCAGAAAAGGCAAGCACATCCAATGATGTCAATACTGTTTATTTATTTTGTACAAAATGATTATATTACATGTATGCCTGAACAGAAGCACCTTCATTGAAGCTATATGAGGACAGCTGTATAAATCGAACAAAGTGTCTTCAGGCCAGCTTTAGAGTAAGTGAAGCCATCTAGAAACATGTCCTGCCAAACTTATGAGTGGAATACTGAGAAGATCAAAAGCTTCTTTCTTGTTCATAATGTACTGTTGAAGCAGTAAATTAGCCAGTGCCTGAGCCCAAGGCATGCGTGAAACCAGCAGCACACGCCGGCTTGGTCACAGTAGGAAGGCCATCTGTGTGTGTGTGTGTGTGTGTGTGTGTGTGTGTATATGTGTGTGTGTGTGTGTGTGTGTGCGCGTGCGTGCGTGCGTGCGCTGGGGAGTTCAGGACAAAGGTTGGAAAAGGCAGGGTCTGATAAACCACATGATTCTCAACAGACCATTTCCTTCATATCCCTTCTCCATGGCTTTGATCTTATCTGAGCAAAGTGGTAATGGGTAAGTGTGGGCATGTAAGCTGCTCACCCACGTGCTGTCTTTGACATAATTGGCAGTAGTGTGTGCTAACCTACCCGCAGTCCACTGACGGTACTGGTGGATCTCTGCTGAAGGGTCTTATCCTCTGGCCTGGGATCTGATCCTCGGGTGGGGCCCCAGTCAGAATCAGGGCTAGACCTCTGAGCTGCAGCATCAACCTGCTCTGACACGGTTGCCTGTAAGAAAAGAGAGACAGTACCGGTGTGATTGTGTTGTGAGTGAGAAAGACAGGCCTAGAGGTGCAGAGAACAGAAAAGTGACCAAACAAAATGTGAATCCAAAGTTAAGACGACTTGGATTGCTGAGCAGCTGTTGTTTTGTGAAGCAGATACAAGAAAACAAGTATTATTGCCCTCAATATACGTCAAACTTGAACGGTTTATATGTAAGTGTTTGTGTGTAGAGCTTAACAGTAATTTAACACTCAGATTATTGCAAATATGTTTGACATGTGTCCGATTCAGAAGGATAATGTTCCCATGTAGGTAAGGACTAGTAATTCCTGATTCCTAATCTGTGACATGATGTCATGGTATCTAGAAATAATGTTTTTCCCCCTAGTTTTTTTTTCACTTTAAAATGACACTAGTGCCATCTTAACCAAAAGAGTATATAAACAAAATAATGAATCTAAATATTGGTAGTTGAGACAAAACACACATTCAAAACACAAATTGGGATTACAACCCAGATATAAAATGTCAGGATAGGTGAGGTTATGTCAGCAATCTACTGGTAAAACATCAAGAAAACCGAAAATGTCTACATCTTAAAATTGAAAAGCAAGCTTCTTTGTATAATTTCTACATTCCTCTTACGGTTACAAATCACAGTATACAGGGAGGAATCTATAAAAGAGTAGATGTCAGTTTGTGCATTAACAGTTATTTCAATGGACAATACAATGTTGTCATAATTTCTGCCACATTTCTATTGTTACCGTATAAAGGCAAGTTGACAAAATTAAGTCAAGGAAGTATAGAAAGTCACAAGCTGACAGAGTTGCAAGTAGTTCAATGGACTTACCATGCATACTGGTTTTGCACATGACAATTTCATACGCCAAAGTCAATAACCAGATGTGTCATGTGGCAGTTGTACAGCTATCTACCACCTCCAGCATTGTGGTGTGTGCTTTCATGGCCCGTCTATTTATCAGTGTCTATTAACCTGCAGCATCTGCACACCTAAGCACACAGCAGGGACTACCAAAACAAACTGACGGGGACAAAGATAAAGCATAGGGCCCACCCATAGGGAAGTAGGTTGTGATGCACACACATCCACAAAGGCAAACACTGACACATTTCCATTCCTATAATGCAACGGTGCTAGTATGGATTTTAAAATGTCACTTAAATGACATTCTATCTTGACACTTTTTGCTGCTGCAAAACAGCAGCAACAGTCCTTCATGGTAATGTGTGTGTACAAAAAGAATGGCTTTAAGATCTGTTCTAGAGACACATACACTCTATAGTCAAAGGGCAGACACATATGTACACTTTGTGAACACTTAGTTGATGCCTGAGTCCTTTATCATGAACACTCACCGGTATAACACTATACCTTTTTGACTTCATCACCTTACTGCATACATTCTCACTTTTCTTTTCTTAGGTCCTTAATAACAAACAGTCTCACCTTCTGCTATCAACAACATGTCTACTGAACACATCAAGTCAAACAGAGGCATTCACAACTGTGTTTTCCTGGAGGCCAGGTAGTTCAGAAAACCGCATGGAATGTCATCACCTTTTTTCCAACGAGTCCTGATTGCATTATCAGAAACCTGGCATCTGGGTGTGACCTTGTTAACTGCCAGGGTAATCAACTTTAACCAAAGGGGAGGAGAGGGGATGATAAATTATTAGCGAGGAAGATTTTGTTCATGTTTTATTAAATTGGCCTGTCAAAGGGGGTTGGTCAAATTATCTGGGGCCTCGTTTATTGGAGGCCGGCCATATTGGCGCATCTGTTACAATTATTTATAATTTCCAGGCAGTCAGGAGGACGGACTGGGTTTTTTCGGCATCCGCCACATAAAGCAATTTAGAAATTAACTGATTAACTTTTTCCCTCTCAAAATCTCTCTTATCCCCATCCTAGTTTTCATCCAGCAAAAAAGAGAGAAACCGCGAGACAGTTAAGGTGCAAAGATGCAAAAGGGAAAGAATATTACAAGCAGCTTAGTGAAAGCAATGGATAGGGAGAGCATGAGATTGAAAAAGAGCAAGCAGGTGCAGTGAAAAAAGACCAAGAGATTGTGGGGAGGCTGAGGGAGGGAGGAGAAAAAAAGAGAAAAGCCTGCCTTGGTAATTACTGAACACGATTAGGTTCTTGGGGGAACTTGTCTGGCACTCGCGGCCCTCGCTGCTGAGGATGCGGCAGGCAGGACCATATGGAGGGAGGCTTGTGATTGTGCTCCCTGAAGCTCATGACCCGTCTGCTGCCGAGCCCTTGAGCTGAATGTGAAATGAGACTTGCCAGGCCTAATGTTCTACACATGCACCATTTATGCCACAAAACAAATCTGATCACTGTTAATTATGGAGCAGCTATAATCAGGAGGGGCCCCCGCCACACACACACACACGACTACATGTGTACACAAATACATACTCACACATCTGTGGAGCCACAGCATTTGGAAAAGTGAATGAATAGGCTTTAGAAGTGAGGGCTAGAAGGTACATGCCCCCCCTGGTCATGTGCAATTTGCATTCAAGATGGTGATTTGTGTGAGTGTGTGTGTGTGTGTGTGTGTGTTAACTGGTAGTGAAGAGGGACTTTATAGAAGGACAGCACACAGTGAGTGGGATGTAGATGTGTGTATGTTTTTGTGTGTATATACACAGCCATGAGTCCTCCCACACAGTCTGTTTGACCTGAGTGTATGTGCTTGAACAAGTGAGTGCATGTATCTACAGCGGCACATGGCTGTGCTTCATTAATGAGGCGAGCTGTGCTACACAGAGGTTCTCATCTAATGAGAGCAGTTGAGCTGGTAAAACACACCACTGGAGTCCATGTCATTAGTATGTCTCTGGCCCTGGACATGGCCCAGCTCCAAACACACGCTCATACACAAACTCATGTTGACAACACCGATAATACTGAAAACACACTGAGGATACACAAGATGTGTGGATGACAAAAATAGATTTATAAGTCATGCTTATGAGACGTTAATTATTCGTAATTATTTGAATGTATAACCTTTACACAATGTTTTCATATGGAAAAGATTACTGATGTGTCGAGAGAAAGAGAAAAGGCATATGTTAATGCATAAAAGCAGCGGGTTACACTACATTTTTAACATACTCCGAGGGAGGTGCTGCCAGTTCAGCTGAAGGAGTGTAAAACCGAAGAGCAGCCAGAGTCAAAACAAGACCCATGTGAAAGACAATTCAAAACTACATGACTTCCCATCACATTTTACTGAGCCTCAGCAGAGGACAAAAAGAACCCCCATCCTTATTCTGTTCTGTACATTACTGTGTACATAAAAATACACAAAAGAATCCTGTGGCTGACTCCGTTCTGTTTGCCAAGCTCTTGGTTGAAAATTAAAATTTTATGTTTCTATACTGCATTATGGTTTCATCGTTTTCACTCGATGGTTGCTATTAATGATGATGATGATCAAAAGAAACGCATCACCTAAGCCAAATGTGACCCCGCAAAATGGTGGGTGTATTTATGTGCGTGTGTGTGTGTGTGTGTAACTAGCACCTCAATTATACATCTCAAAGTGCTTCGATTGGATAACATAAATAACAAGCCAGAAGCAGATGTTTAAAAAAACATTTCAACAAGCTGGAATGGGAGATTTACCATGTGGGCTCCTGACTAGTCACCTTGGGAAATATTGCTTCCGTGTTTAAGGTTCAGTCTATAAAACTTATGACTAGTGTGTTAACAACATTTTATATTTAGCATACTAAAACTGCGTTTAACTATGAATGTAGGTGCAGGTGCACGATAACTTAGTCAGTGGGGTGGCTTGGCTATAATGACAGGTCATATCTATGATAATTAGAATTTTTATTAGTGTGAAAACAAGCCTTTTTCACAGAAGAGATTTTGGCTTATCATAGTAGGAATAGCACAGGTGTTACTAATACCATTAATAGTGTCTTTGTTCTATTCAAGGGTCCCAGTGTGACACTGAACCAGCATGCACAATGCTGCTAATGGAATAATGCCATAATCCATTTTTATTATTTACACTTGTACTTTTCTAACTGTGACATGTCAACGTGTTTTTTTGAAAAATGCCTATTTTATCTATATTTTATCGGCTTTGTTCTCTTATATTCATAGAAAACTTTTCTGGAGTGAATAAACATTCTTAATGTTCCCTTTTCAATGCTGATGAGAGAATAACCAGTGCTTTGAATAACTGCCCACACAATTAGCAACTTACCACTCATTTACTGTGGTGAAGGTTCCAGAAAGCCTGAGGTCTGCTATGGATTCTAATGTTGGTCTTTAATCACCGCACAGCTCTGACAATAGCCAAACACTAGACTACTATAAATACAATGATGCAGTTAGGGAGATAGTTGCAAATGATTAAATGTTTGCTTTAGCTATTTTTTTCTTCACTAATGAGGACTCTCTTCCCTGTCTTGAGATTGTGATGGTGACTACCCAACCTGGCATTCCAAACCTTCCCAACCTGGCAGTTTGTTCAGACTGCATCTCATTGTGTGTGGGGTACACCCAGGTGCCTGAAGATCGTCCAGGCCCTCCAGCTAGAAGATCAGGGCATGAGGCCATTTACAGTCTGACATGATGGAGATATCACACTGTTTTCAGTACACAGAGACCCATACACAATATAGAACAATTCTGAAAATACAGTGCAAGTAGTGCTGAAAAAATTAGTCGATTTGTTGACTGACCAACAACCATTTTGATGATGGATTAATTAAGTTATTTATTAAGCAAAAAAAACACTCTCTGGTTCCAGCTTTTCCTATGAGAAGATTTTCTGCTTTTCTTTCTTTTTTTAAATTACTTCAATGTATTTTTTGCTCCGGAAAACTGTAATGAGCATTTTCCAATATATTTTTCTGGCCTTTTTTATACTAAATAATAAATTGTAAAAACAATGAACAATGAAATTGACAATTAAAATGATCGTTAGTTAGACCTACAGTATGTTGTTGTTGTGTTGTACTGTATGTGGAGCTGAAACAGCTTTAAAAAAGAAAAGCAATATCAATTTTTTAACATAGTGCTGACCCTGCAGGTTAATCGATATAGGAAGTAACAGTATCCAAAAACATATATTAACTGCCAGCAAGGCAGAACGGCTTGGTTATTCAAGACAATATTTATGTTTAAGCCTTAATAAAATCTTGTTAAGCTTCCTGCAAATAGTTGATAAAAGACAGAAGAGAACAGACAGTCAATCTTGGTGCACAGCATGGAAGTATAAGACACAATGGGTGTTATTACTCTCACCCATCCTTCTCATTTATTTCTGCTCCCCCCCACCCAAAACCACTGCGGGAGGGGTGTTCAAAGCCGTCGCTCTGGTCCATATTCAAATGAGCGCTGCATCTCCCCCCTGTGCTCCCGTTGCGATCAGCACTTTGATCAGCTCCAATGGTAACTTCCACCGAAACATTTAAAATTAAAATCAAATATGCCTTAACAACCGGCGCATCGGAATTTAACAGGTGTTCGGGAGGAAGTTGTTATAGAATTTGCGATTATGTGCTCGGATACACACACCTTTAGTCAAACACACACCTACGCAGACACACGCGAACACTCATACTCACAACCTGTCAGTGAAATTACAGAGTGGGAAACAGAAAGCCCTCCTGACTGAGTGCTATACCTTGGGATACCTGATCTGTTCACTTTGATGTCAGTGGGTAAGAAAGTTAAAGAAACAAATCAGCCAGACAGCAGCTACATGTGTTCAGTAAACAAAAGTTCATATTAATTCTTAACATTGGTTATAACCATGGTATTTTTATAATTAAATTGCGGCCCTGGAAATCTGTGATGAGTTTTTTCATTCTGACCTGGGTGAGGAAGAGACACGAGGTTGAGTTAATGTTTGTGTGATAAAATAAACACACATATTATGTATATGCACACTAACATACATAGTGTTCATACATGCATGTATGCACGCATGCAAGCCCACACCACACACACAAAGCACTAACTGCATATTCTCTAAATGTAGTATTAATTACTGGGGGAACACTGCAGTACTGTATTTAATTACTGTTTAAATTATCCCATTTACATTTCACCGCTGGTTAAATTAACAGGGTTAAGTGAGACAGGGCAATTCTAACCCACTTAACATTTGAGCTGATATCTTTTAACTTCCAGTCTGGGGGCAGCACTGTCAGAAAATATCAACCAATCAAATTAAACAATTACAGTCTATGGAGGCACAGAAATTACGGCTGCAAAAATATTATCTTCCGCGGCATCAGCTCCAGCGTGGTTTTATCTTCAATAAGACGTTTAAACTGAAGTGAAAGTCATAACGCAGAAAAGATTGAGAAACTAATTTTAACAAGTGCATTGCCCTACAATGTTGATGTAATGTAGTTGGGTGTGGCTGAAGAATACAATATATAGATACAGTACCTCTTACTATTCTAGTCTTTGACACTGTGTGGTCCCAGAAACACTACCATAGCATTAGAAGTTGTTTAAGCTCCCTTAAAACATGGCTGCAACATTGACTTTATACTAGGGTTTCTATTGCCTTAGGGTGACAGTTCAAAGATAGTGAGTTAAAGCCAAACCCCTGCTGACTGACAGATGTAGAACTGTAACTCTAACATCATCTTCAAGAACATAACTGGGCCCCAATTAAATCATATCTCTCCACCTCTTATCTTTGCTATCTGACAGGAGTGCGTTAAAAAGGACTTCCAGGTACTTGGGTGGAAGGATAGAAACAAGATAGATAAAGTAAGTAAGTCAGAGAGTGTATGTGTACCCAGGACAGCGTTGGAGAAGATCAGATAGGTGACATGAAAGATGCTAGTGCTAAGAGAGATGGATAGATCAAGGGTGAACTAGAGCGATTAAGAGAGTGATTCTCAGTTGAAGACCACCACCACAGGCCATGGTTGGGCTTGTCAGTCATAACTGTGCCAACTAATCCATCTACACATTGGTGTCTCTGTATGTTAGCACAATTAGACACTAGCTCCAGACTAGGGGTGCAAGATATATCGACTCAATATCGTTATTGCAATATATCGAAAGTGTCCCAATAAGTATGCAATATTTTGTTTATTTTGTGGAGCACTGCGTCCCGTCCGTTGGCAGTGTGGCTTAATTGTGTTCAACTTAGAGCCCGCTTGAAGCGCTATAATGATCATGTTACACTGGCCAGTTACCGTGCCGCTTGCAAATGTTAGTGCACGTCAGCACACTAACAAACCCTATGTAGTGTACAACGTGTGGTGCATATTTCGACAGTGACAGTGTAAGTGAAGAAATAGAGACAACAAAGCGGAATAAATCAGAGAAGTGAAAGAAAAGTTGTGTCCTGTTCTCTTTATTTATTTATTTTATACTGTACAACCAGTGTCTTGATTGGTAGACATGGTTGTTATTTATTTATTCAGGTTCTACCAGTCCAATAGACGGGTAGAACCTGAATAAATAAATAACAACCATGTCTACCATGTCAGTTGAAATAAAACTTGTTTAATTTGTTATGAATCTATTTAGATGTGTTTTCCCGTAACTTTTGTAATTTTACATAAGTTTAAAAATATTAATATCGATATCGCAATGTTCATAATCAATTTCGCGATATTGCATTTTTTCAATATCGTGCAACCCTACTCCAGACAGCTGATTGAAAGAATTATATTATGTGTTTATTATGTAAGATATATTATGCATTATGCAAGGAATCATAAGCATATACAGTGACGGACTGGTAATCTGGAATGTTGGCAGATGCCTCATGGACCGTTTGGACCGGCCGGCCAATCAGAGAGCTGCATGATTGTTACAGACATGCGGCCCCTTGTGTAAACGGCGGCCCATATCATTTCTCTCGGCCCCCTTTCAAGCATCATTAATAATTTTCTTTGTCCCAGTGATAGCCAGACATTTTTCCAAATCCTTCACACCTATCAGTATAGTAATCTGATCAGTATTTCTACCACATAGGACTCTCTCGATATCACAGTCAGGGTTACTGTCTACAGTCACAAACTGTCAGTCTGCATTGTTTTGTCGCGAAATTACTCATTCAGATCAGATGTTTAAAAACGTGCATGGTTTGACATAAAACAAATCTACCTGCATTTCTTTTATTTGATTATTTGCTTGCAAACGTTAACGTCAGCGTGGTTGTTGAGGACGATAAAAACTACTTTCTTCTAAACTGAAGATTGGAAGTTGGAAGCTACACTGTTGACAAAAAAAAAAATTAATCGAAGCATCAAGCAACACATGAGTTATTATGGAGCGTATGGCTCTGATGATTTATTTATTTTTTTATGCATTGAGGTTGTGCATCGATGTGTCTATGTTTTTGTGCAATCGTTTATAACATGGGAGTTTACATTCACCATCACTGGGGCTATCAAAATTGTGTGTTCTTTCCATGAATCAAAAGTTCTATCTATATATATAACTCAGTTCAACAACTTCGGCATCATAGAAAATCACATTTAGCCTGCAGTGCTCATGCACTAGATATGAACTCTAAAAGAGAGGGCTCTGTCAGGAAGATGGTGAAGAATAAGCAGGGTGCATACCTTAAAGTTGGTTTGTCTGTTTGGTGAGGGGTAAAGGGGTGTGTGCTGAGCCTGTTGTTGATGGTGTTGCTGCTGCAGTTGTTTCTGTTCCTGCTGTTGTAGCTGGGCCTGGAGCTGCAGGATAAGTTCGTCTTTTTGAGCCAACAGGCTGCTGAGTTTTTGGTGACTCTGACGGAGGTTTGCCTCACTAGACACGAGGGCCTGGTAGCACTGACTCAACTCCTTGTACAGCTGTCAAGAAACACAAATAAGACACAAAAGGTTACAAAACACAAGGCAAGAGGGGAGCTGAAGAGGGAATGGGTAATTTCAACAAGAAATGAGAAAATGGAGAACGATAAGACAAAATCACTCATGAGATGGCGTGAATATTGATATATATTTATATGGTAATGTTATCTTATTTCTATAGTAATGGGAAATAAGATAATTTAAGTAAGGACAAAAAGGAAAAATTAAAGGATAAAAAGAATAAAATATGAAGTGAGACCAAACATATTCTTTAAACATGTTTTATGACTCACAATTGCCCCAAATGTCTCCCTGTCCCGCTCCCTGTGTAGTGATGTGTATGGCACAGTGGTACAGTCATCAGGCAGAGGGGTGGTAGGTTGAGAACCCATTCATTCTAGCACTAGTCAAATAATTGTAGGTTAGAGCTAGCTTAGAAATAAATCACCACAGCGGGTGAGGCCTGAGTGGAGTGCAATAAAGTGGTTATAATAAAGATGATCTCAAGGTTTGGCATGTGTGCGTGTGCATGTGTGTACCCTTTGATAGGAGGTGGTGTCAGCAGTATGTGCCTCTTCTTGGTTCCTCAGGACTTTCTGAGTGTCTAGGTTGAGGCCTTCCAGTTGCTTGATCAGAAGGCTCTGCTCTGCTGCATGCCCTGTACTCTGTCTGTACAGGGTCTGCACCTCTGCAAACTCACAACTACACGCACACATCACACACACAGACACACACAGGTTATACAAATTCATACATACCTGTACATGCACTGCGACTGTTAAAGTAAAATCAAATTCAATGTAAATAAAGTAAAATGTGTAATTCACTTATACAAATCACAACACTGAAAAATAAATTGCAATATTATGATGAACCAAGGATAATAATAATTTTATCAGATCTTTCATTAGTCAACCATGCCTAAATTACCCTCAACATACAGTGGGGCTTGAAAGTTTTGGGCACCCCAGGTTTGTATTAATGTGCTTAAAAAAGCCAAGAAAAGATGTAAAAATCTCCAAAAGGCATCAAATGACAGATTAGACATTGGAATAATATTTCACAAAAAGTTAGATTTTATTTCCATCATTTACACTTTCAAAATAACAGAAAACAAAAAAATGGCATCTGCAAAAGTTTGGGCACCCTGCAGAGTTTATAGCATGCACCGCCCTTTTTTGGAAAGCTGAGACCTGACAACGTCATGTATTGTTCTCAACCATCGTCTGGAAAGACCAGGTGATGTCAATCTTAAGGTTTTAAATGCCCAGACTCATCTGACCTTGCCCCAACAATCAGCACCATAGCTTCTTCTCTAAGCAGTTGTCTAGAAAACTGAAACTGAAAATAGTTGACGCTCACAAAGCAGGAGAAGGCTATAAGAAGATAGCAAAGGGTTTTCAGATGCCAATAGCCTCTGTATGGAATGTAATTAAGAAATGGCAGTCATCAGGTACAGTAGAAGTTAAAGCCAGATCTGAAAGACCAAGAAAAATATCAGGCAGAACAGCTCGCAGGATTGTGAGAAAACCTACGTTTGACTGCACAACACCATTAGGTACACCATTCCACTTTAAAGAGATACTTGTACAAATATGGTCTTCATGCAAGAGTCATCAGAAGAAAACCTCTTTTACGTCCTCACCACAAAAATCTGCATTTGAAATTTGCAAATGAACATATAGACAAGCCTAATGCATTGTGGAAACAAGTTCTGTGGACCAATGATCATGATTATCATGCTTTGGGGTTGTTTTGCAGCCAGTAGCACAGGGAACATTTCACGAGTAGAAGGAAAAATGGATTCAATAAAATTTCAGCAAATTTTGGACGCTAACTTGATGCCATCTGTGAAAAAGCTGAAGTTAAAGAGAGGATGGCTTCTACAAATGGATAATCCACAGTGGATTACATCAAGAGGTGTAAAGTGAAGGTTTTGCCATGGCCTTCACAATCTCCTGTCCTCAACATATTTGAAAATCTATGGATAGACCTTAAAAGAGCAGACAGCCCAGAAATCTCAAAGAACTAGAAGACTTTTGGAAGGAAGAATGATCAAAGATGCATCAAACAAGAATTGAAAGACTCTTGGCTGGCTAAAGGAAGCGTTTCCAAGCTGTGATGCTTGCCAAAGGGGGCCGTACAAGGTATTAACTCTGCAGGGTGTCCAAACTTTTGCAGATGCAACTTTTTTGTTTTTTGTTATTTTGAAAGTGTAAATTATGGAAATAAAATCTAACTTTTTGTGACAAATTATACAAATGTCTAATCTGTCATTTGATGCCTTTTGGAGATTTTTCCATCTTTTCTTGGCTTCTTTATACACATTAATAAACATTTTTACCTGGGGTGCCCAAACTTTCAAGCCCCACTGTAGCAATGTCAGGGGTGGCCTCTAGCTCACCCAGTAAGAGCGTGTGCCCCATGTAGGCTGAGGCCTTTGCAGTGGCCCAGGTTCAAATCCAACCTGCGGCCCTTTGCTGCGTGTCATCCCCCATCTCTCTCCCACCTTTCCTGTCTATCCACTGTCACTCTAAAATAAAGGGAAAAGCCCCCCAAAAAATAATCTTTAACAAAAAAACATAGTGATGTCATCTGAACTTTGTTTTCTGTTGCATGGAATGACGAGAAAATGCTCCATTAACTTAAACGGATATATTTATTCACCCAGCTAAAACCTAAAGAATGGTATCTAGTCCTAGGGTGACTGACATGTCAGACTGCCTCTGGCATTAAAACAGAAAAGTAGTTAAAAAAGGTTGAGATTACCACTAAGGCTCCTACGGTTCTCACAGTTTTTATCATATCGACTAAAGCTTAGTCAAAGCCTGCCCTGTTTCCCTGTTCTCCTTCTTTTAAAGCACATCCACTATGCAGGGCTTATCAAGTGGCTTTAGGTGAGCTAGAGTGAAAGAAATCTGTCACCCACAAGCCTCACAGCGTAGACAGCAATATACTAACCGCTCCACAAAGTAACACATGAAGTAATGTATATGCATATGTCTACACAGGACAGAAGCATGCTTCCTTTAACTAATTACATTACCCATAAATATAACCAATTCAGGTGTGGTTGTCACAAGAAAACAGGCACTGAGGTGTACTGGGCGATACTTAAGTTGGAAGGACTCACCGAAGTTGATTGAGTTGCCCTTCTTTTGCTGCCACCTCCCTCTCTTTGGAAGAAAGCTGAGCTGTTAGACTGCTACTGTGGCTCTGGATGCTGGACAACTCCTGCCAAGCATTGTGTAGCTCCTTCTCCAACTCCTGGTGTAGAAGAGTAACAATAGTTTATTTCTATTTCAGGAACATAGAGCACTATGTGTCTGCAGTGGATTGAGTACTAGTCCATGTAAATGCAGCAGAGACTAGTGATGTTGCATTGGAATCAGAGAGGTTTCATTTCACAGTTTAAACAAAGTATACAGGTTGGATATTAAACAAACCATATATTGTACTGGTTGTTCACACTACACATGTTTCAACCATTTTCTCTGTTTTATTAATTATTTTTAAATGAATTCTGTTTAAATCCATAAACCTGTATACACTGGCCATGTAACAGCTCATATTTCTGTCACACTTTAACCTAAAGCATTGTTTTTGGCTCCAAATATATTTACTTCCAATTTACACAAGTAACTACACTGATTGTGCTTTGGGCTGTAATCACTACACAGCAGCCCTGTGGCTGAACAGATCCAGTGGAGATGTGGGACTGCAGCTGCTGCTACTTTGCTGCTTTCGCTGTGCAGCGAACAAGGTGTTAGTGACAGCTTTTTCTTAATAAGAAGAAACCATTAGTGCAGGGCAGGTTGCAGGGCATCAAACACACAAAGGTCCCCAAACCTTGACAGATTATATGTAATTAAACATCATTTCACCAAGCCAGTATTAACCATATGCAAAATTAATTAGACTTGGGGAATTACAAGAATGGACATGAAAGGATGCTGCATAACGTACATCAACAGCAATCATGTTGGTTTGGTGGCTATACATGGGAGGATGATTACGCTGCACAAAAACAAAATGCTTAGTTTTTGAAGAAAAATTGTATGACTTTTATTTTAGACAAAAAATGTTCTGTCAATGAGTGAACATAATAAGGAGGATCGCTAAATTTGTATTAGCTTTAGGGCTACCACATTGTGTTTTTTAATTTTGTTCCCCTGGTCTGTCGGTGTCCCTTATCTATGCATGCACTGAATTAAATTATAAATTCATGGACAAATCTTTGCTATGTAAAACAAATTTGCATGATGTATCCACCGCACACCCCATGTTCTCTATCTCCATCTCTTAAATCAATGTATGATACAAAAAACGAGGAACAGGTGGAATGTCTTAGGCTGTGATAGATGTGCATAGACTAGCTGCTTGGCTCCATCCTGTCCAAGTGTAATTACTATGCAGCTCTGACTTATTTAAGCCTTTCTGCCTGACTTCATTTGACTCACGTAGCAATATGTTTCATTACATGAATGTAATGTGAGGCTTTTAGGCTGCTCCTATGTCCTGAGACTCTAGTATTGTTGGCAGGCAACTGATTTCTGTAAGTCAATGGCTAAAGGTGGCACGTTGAAATAAAAGCTCCCCAGGACTTTGTAGGGATTTGATTGGTAAATGTTTGAAAAGCAACATTGCTGTCAATATCTAATCACTGTATTTTAAATGTCCACAGATATGGGAAGTATTGATTGATACCAATGACTGGAGCAATAGACAGATTCTGAATACTACCTGCTTGCATTTGGGAAAAATAAATGACCTCACAACTACAAACTCTTGCATCCACACAAGCAAATGGTGTCATGAAAGATCTGTTGTGGTAAGCTTCATTTATTTTTTCACCCCAAAGGAAGATCTATCTACCACATGTTGAATCATAATTTTTCCTTCCTTTGAATACAGTCCCTGCATATTTAAATTGTGTGTTTTTCAACAGAGATATTTTTATATTCACATTGTGAGGAGCAAAGGGTATGAAAGATCTGGGAGTTCAGGGTGTGCAGAAGAAAGGGAAAACTGGAGGACGGGGCTCTTCCTGTCCAACTTTGTGTGTGTCTGAATGGACTTGTCCCCGTGTTCCTACCTTGACTCTGTTCTGGGCAGCATCCCCCTGGTCTCGTTGGCTGTTGGCCTGCCTCTCTTTCTCCTCCAGGTCAGCTCGCAGGGCAGCCCAGCGGGAGGTTAATCCCTCTTTCTCCTCCTCTAGAGCCTGCACCACCTGCCGCTGCTCCTCCTCTTTCCTCCTACACTCCGTCTTCATTTCCTGGATAAGAGAGGTGTGTGTGTGTGTAAGGAGGAGAGTGAGGGGTCATGAGGGCCAAATAAACAACGGTGACGGAGGGGAAAAAATTGAAAAAGGAGCCATTCAAACTGAAAAGAAATGAAAGAAAAAAGAAAGATCGAGAAGAACAAAAAGAGAAGCAACCCATGGGGTTGAGACGGAAATGAATATGTAAATGGCTGGACCGGTTTTGCTGCGGGAGCCCCCTGCATGGGCCTCTGATTGACCAAGGTCACCTGAATTGTATGACTGGGTTCATGCGGCCAGATGTTGGCTGGTGTGGGCCGAGCCGTGCCGCAAGAGCTGGGCTCATGCAGGTACAGGGGCCAGTGTGTCGGCTTTAATAGCAGACTCCTAATGAGAATGGTGCCTGCTGCAAGACCCATTAGACTCAACCTAGGCCTCCTTTGATGCTGTCCCCCACAATTTCTCGCCATGAGACCTCACCAAGACTATGTAAGGACCATTCCTTTATCAATAAATCATAGCCAGGTCCCAACTAAGCATAATTAGGGAGAAGCCACACTATCACATGCACACTTTCCCCCCGCTGATGCATGTCATTAAGTATTTATCTGCAAGTTAACAACCTGCTTTCCTTTCTCTCCCTCTTTCACACACACACACACACACACACACACACACACACACACACTCTTTCCCACTGTTACGTATTCTTTGTTTGTCAGTAGCAGGGAAGAAAGTTAAAAGCAAGAAATGGTGAGATATCCATCTTACTCTTCTAAATGATTCAAATGCCTGTGGCTACAGCCACAAGGGGCTTGTCGTGTTCAGTGCCACGCAGAAAAGAGATTTTTTTTGACTCCGAGGCCCAGACTGCCACAGAAATTTGTTCCACCAACCTTAAGTTCCTGCCTGTTATTGACCAGTTGCTCACGCAGAGCTGTCAGCTCCTTCTTCATTAAGGCACTCTCCTCGTCCACTGTTGTCCTCCTCTGTACCAAGTTGTTAATCTCCTGTTGCTGCCCTGTCACTTTCTGTTGTACAAAGCGAGACAGAAAAAAAAGACAGATCAACATAACATATGTTATGGATTTATGTCTTAGAAAACAATTATCAAAAACAGGATCTGGATTGTTTACAAGTGTTTTACCCTTAGGGTTGTTGTAACAGAAATTGGGATGCAATTTATGATTACTTTCACAAGATACTTTCCATACGTATCTTGTGAATAAAAATATTATTATACCAATTATTATTTTTGATTATTTAAAAATGCCCATTGCAATTTCCAAGGGCCCATGTTGACAACACTAAGTCTTGTTTTGTCCAAAAACAATTCCAGACCCAAAGATATTCAGTTTACTAGACAAGAACCACCAAGTATTTCTGCATTTTTGTTTGAAAAATTACTTAAAATGATTGATCCATTATCAAAACACTTGCCAATTAAGGTTCTGTCAATTGACATATTTGTTAAACAAAAAGCTACCACACACACTTGACTATTAAAATCAAACTCTTTTTAAATATATTGTGAGTCACAAAATATCATAAAGCTCCACGATGATCAATTTAATGATTTGTAAGGTCCACCAAACCAGAGGTCAGCAGGAATTGTTCAGTGATTTTAATGACCACCCACTTTTGATGCTGGAATATGTTCACATATGTTTTTTGGCGGCCTTTATGGCATTAGTGGGAGGAGGCTGGCGTCTTAACACCGCATCAGCTGGGGTTTGGCATTGGCTTTTAATCCACAGCCTTCTGTGGGTACAGCCTCCTCTCAAATAACACTGTGCTCTGGGATGCAATTAATTGCCATGTTGAGGGAAATCGCTCAAATATATCCAGATAGTGGATTTAGCGTTCCCCGCTACTCCTAGCTTGGCGTGCTAAGAACAGAGGGGCTTTAATAGAGATTTATACTGGAGAGCAAAAAATAAATTCAAACGTTGATAATGAGCTAGGCAAGAACAATTTGAACCCCAGTAGTGCTCAATTGATAGAAGAGAAAAAAAGGGGGGTTCCGCCAAGTTAAGAGGTCTAGGACAGAAAGATTAGCATTTGAAAATTCCCAGTGCAGTTCAAAAATGAAAGCTAATTATGTTATAAAAATGAAAAGGAGTAGCGAGGGAAAGTACTGTATTTAGACGAAGAGGTGGACGAAAAAAGCAAGACTAGAGAAGAAAAAAAAACATCATCAAAGTGAGTAGCGATGTAAAGAACAATGTAAGATCCTGTGTTGACTCAGTGGACCATCACAACTCCAAAAAAAAGAAAGACGACAACACAATTCAATTCTTACACTATACTACATGTGGTTGTGTATGGTTCAAGACTGTGGAAGAGATGATGACTGTCAGAGGTCCAAATGACACAGCACAGAGCTCAGTGGTTTTAATGAGATTCTCAAGTAGCTTGCAAGTTCCATTACCAACAGTTTAAAGAGGAGAAACAGATGCATGCAAGTATGAAAATGGAAGAATTCCTTTTATTGGCTTTACTGTGAAAGTCAATTTACAATCCATAAATCCATAATATCAGCTGATTAGTCATAGATAAGGTTTTTACACATACTTTTATTCTACTTTGGGTTATAAGTAATGAATGAATGAATAACTCAATTATAATAATAGGTGCAGAAGGTTGGTTTGCAAATGTGACAAACTAGAGGAAATGGTATAGTGTGAGAAAAAAGATTAAGAGTGTGTGGCTATTGGCTGCCAGCTATTCGTTTAAGCTACTAATAACAGTTACAGTATTGCAGATCAATAACCATTTAAACCAAGCCTTGTTGATGTAATTATGTTTAGAATTTGTGAGTGTACCCATCTGGAATGTAAAAAAATAAATTTAATTTCTAAAGTGCCATTCACAGAACAACTAAATTTATAATATGCAACAGCAGGCTGTTCTTATAGAGACAACAACTAGAACACGGTAGTTACAGTACATATATTGCAATAATGCAATAAAACAGAAATATCTAACATATTCATTACTGAGTGCCTTACACTTGATCTTAAGTTCTCATCTTATAAATAATTGTTCTACAATGGGTTTGTTCTCTCATACGATATAGAAGCCTGTTTATTGCAGCATTGTTGATGCAGTCCTATCCTTGAACCTTAAACTTAAACACTGACTAAATATTTATAACAAATCCACATCAAGAAGGCTTTGCTATTGTACTTTGGAGTCCCTGTTATGTTTTTTTAGCATTTGTGTGAAAAAGGAGAAAACAGTGCACTATGTTGGCTGATTGCATTGTCCTCAAACTAAAAGACCCAAATAATACACTGAAATAAAGTTGGATGTAATCACATTTACTGTGCTCCAATGAGTTAGTACTATAGCTACTGTATTGACTGGATAAAATGGCTGAGGAGAGTTAGGTAAAAAAAGAAGGAAAAAAAAGCAAGCTGATGATTCTATTACAGCCAGTTTCATTAGTAAGGAACACGCTTTTGGATGAGGGATGCTAATGAAGGAGACTGACAGATGCTTCAGTGAAGGGATGATGATTTGGAGTAAATTACATTTGTGATGTCATTATCATCAGCCATCATACCATCGAGAAATATTATACAGAGGCGGTGCAAAAGAAAGAGAGAGAGCGAGTTTAAGGTGTTCAGTTAAAAATACACAAAACTTTGGTTATTATTATTTTTTATAATAAACTAAATTATTTTTCATAATAATTTAGTAAATGAATACAATCTGATTAGCAATTTCTACTTCATTTTCTGAAACATCCTACTGCATACAACTAGTAGCCTTTGTCAAGTAAATATTTCAGACCTGATTGAATTACCCGCCTCCATTAATGTGCCGGAGATCTAACAGACATTTGCTAACCAGAGAAAGGTAGATTAGACCAAACTGTACTCTACCTGTTCCAGCTCCTGTATCTTGTAGTCTTTGGACTGAAGGATCTCCAACACTTTCCTGTCCTTGTTCTCAGCTTTGTTCTTCTCACTAGAAGAAAGAGAAAAGAAAAACAGATAGGTGTGTGTCCATAAGCATCTACAATTCAGTGTCTTGAGACAGAAGGGTTGGACAACTGGACTACGCAAAGTACATCATGCCTACAAAAACGTCCCTCTATCCCCAATACTGTAATTGCTTTATAAATTTGAATCACAGAGAATGTACAGTAGATAGAGATACAAAGACAAGCAGACTTTGCAGTAGTCTATATATACAAGGTTTTAGTTAGTTTGATTGGTCTGATGTCATATGATTTTTTTTTTTAGAGATTATTCATTGGGAATTTAAGAGATTTATTTGATAGGACAGCTGAAAACATGAAAGGGGAGAGAGAGGTGGAATGACATGCAGCAAAGGGCTGCAGGTTGGAATTGAACCTATGGCTGGTGCTGCAAGGACTGATCTTCTGTACATGGGATGCATGCTCAACCAGGTAAGCTACACAGGTGCCCCTTGATAGTACTATTTAACATGGGTTCCCTAACACTTTCCTGCTTTAAGTTTGTAAATCCCTTTACATATAAGCAATTAGTGTTCCGTTCTTCTAGTGTTCTCTTTCTTTGCATGTTTATGCAAATTACTCTTTAAGAAAAGTATTATCAATGAGAAGAAAAATGGAAAATCAGTTATAAAATGTGAGCTACTGTACTTTCCTGCTGCTGCACCAAACTAAACATTTCTCTATAGCCCACTAGCACCTCTTTTTATCATAATGAACTTTTAGGGAGGCAAAAACAAGGCATCAATAGGGGACCTGTTTGTTTCAACTGCTTTAGGCCACCAGGGGCCACCCATTCCCTCCACTCACCACTTGCTCTTTCTACACCCCCCCCCACCTGTGAGGCCTTTTTTCTCGTCTCTTTGCCTCTTCTGATCAGCCCTCTTCCCTGGTAGGCACTGAAATAAGTATCTGGTGTCTCTGGAGGAGCTGGAATGCAGGCTGGTTTAGCTACATCTCCTTGTATATTGGGCTGTGCTCACCATGTCCTGAGCAACCAACCAATCACTCTACAAGATCCGCACAGGAACGGGAGGGGAGGGTGAATGGAGGTTCCCAGTGGGCACCAGCGCTTGACTGGAGTCGACACAATTACCATGTCAATATCCTCCTGCGCATCAGGTGATACAATACACATACACTCTCTGGGTGCATGTTTCCCCACGAGTCTCAGCGGACCAACATACTTTGATGGGTTTACTATGGGGCTATAAAGGAACTGAAGAGGGTGTGGAGAAGGAATGAGAGGCACAGGTACAGAGGAAACTCTGTGTCTGCACGCTACTGCACTGTGTTTTACCCCTGTTAAGGGTCTACAAACAACTGATAGCCTCAAAATGTACTTGATATGCACCCATGATTGAGGAAATATAAAGTCCAAGGTATCCTCAAAAGGAAAAGTTAGTCAAAACTAGTCCAAGTATTGAATAAAGCTTTTCATTTAATTCAACATACAGTATGTAAGTGTTCAAACTGCAGTGATACCAGCATCAAAGATAACTTAAAGTCAAATGTTAAAAAAAGGGAAATCCTAATAAGGAGGAATATATTTAATCTTCCCAACTGTGCATCATCTGTGAAAAAGCATGTGCCGTTGTTATTTTCTGAAAGTTCCCATGCCACTGTGTTTAGTGCAGCTTAGCCACCCTGCAAAAGAAGTCAAATTCAATCTTAAAATATATCCGATAAAGACAAGTATTTGGCAGGAGTGTTTCAACTGTCCAGAACGGTTGCGGCAGAGGAGGAGTATTTTCATTAAAATGGTTTCCATGGTTGAACTGCTAGACCGGGGATAAAAAGGCTTAAATCAGCATCTGCACCCGATTCCGTCGTAACCCCAGAAGAATGGCCAAGGTGCCTTAAACACCCCCTTGAACGACTTTCACACATATTTCTGTTCACTTGTGAGATAAAGGAATTTTCAGCTACTGAGCCTCTCAGGTAGCAGTTTGAAAAATTAATCTACTCACCGCTCAACCACCAAACTGACAGCTTGGGTCAAGTCTGGATTTGCCACTTGCAGGCGTTTCCATAGGGACCACACAAACTCCTTGTCTGCCTGTGAAGATAAAAGGATTTTGCAGGTCAACAGTTGTTATTCTTAATTATGGTAAATAGCTTTTTAGGTTACAAGTAAAGTCACAGCCCTTTTCACACTGAAAAAGAAAATAAATAAATAGGATGCTCAATTACATTAGAATACGACAGAAGGGGTAGTCAATCAATAATTGAAATATCTTGTACAAAATAGTTTTTGATCTGGCCTGCCCTCCCTCATCATGAGCCTCTCTAAACAGGAATCACAGAGATGTGACCTTCGACTCAAGGGGAGCCAGCATTGACACTTGTCATTATGCACTATTTATGACTGGGGAGAGCTGGGATCTAAATCAAAACACAGCAGTCGAGCTTGCATTTGCTTTATTAATCAATTGCGCTCCAAATATGTTTTCCACTACAGCTCCAAAGTAACTAGCCCCAAAGAACCTCAAAACTGATGACAGAGAGAGTCATCTTCAAGTAGAAAAACCCAGCCAGCCCCTGACACATTTCCAATTCAAATTGTCTTTCTGTTTTTTCTAACATTTTTAAGCCGCATTACATTTAATGAGGGACATCTAAAAACTACATTTTCTGACATTAAAAGACAGAATCATACAAAATCGACTTAATATAAAATTATCTGATAAATTATGTTCACATCATCATAAGATAAAAGTCATCCCTCCCACTGGAATCTACTGGTCTCCAATTAGTACATGAATTTTAACCCCCTTTTCAAAAGTGTCTAATCAATTATTTAGTAAAATGGCAGAAGCAAACCTTGATAAGACCATGAGCTGAACACATAAGTGGAAAGACTGTAGATCTATGTCTGTATTTATTTGTGTGTGTATATGTATGTGTGTGTGTGTGTGTGTGTGTGTGTGTGTGTGTGTGTCTGGATAGAGATCTCAGCAAAGCAGCCCTGCAATGCAGCTAACGATGAAATTAAGCAGCGTGGTTGACTTGAAATAGGTGGTCTCCCTCTGCCTGGCCTTTGGCTGCTATTAGCCATTCCACGGACAAGTGTTCAGTCAGGACTTTCATCAAGACCTCTCCTCTGCCATATATGTACTTAAAGATGCATTGAATGTGTGTTTGATGATGGCTGAATTATTCATTTTGAATCTAGACACTAAAACACCATGGGCTGAACATACCAAAGAAAGCCACTGGAATTCAGCCACATATTAATAAAATTAGCTTGATCTAGGAGGAACATTTGCTGGCCGACAGATGAGACTCTTTGTAGTTAATGGCTGTCCTTGAGTACATCTTGCCGGAGACTTAAGACATCAGTCATATTCAAATGCCACTATTTAAATGGTACACTGCACAACTAAAGGTCCCTATTAGATAGACAGAATCACTGATGTTCTACTCTAGACAAGACCACCAAGGATGGCATCAATGTTCAATGTATGGCAGCAGGAACCGTCTGAAGTGAACAAAATATCCGTGCTAAACTTGTAGGAGTATAGTGCTTTACAACGGAAACAAACATTTTAACATGGATGTTACATGTTTGCAGTGTAAAGATGCTCGTATTTGCTAGTCATAATGTTTGTAGGACAAAGGCCTACTCAGTGCTAATATTAAATAAGTGATGCAAAGCAGTTAGTTGTGCTTTTTCTGGGTTATTAGATGAGCAAACATGCCTAATAATACAACTTCCTTTACTTTTCCCAACACTGGAAACCCCTTACAAAACATGAAACAAGAAAAAAAATCATACAAATGGTTATCAACAAACGGTTTAGTAAATTATAATTTTAAGATAAAAAGGGCTCAAAATATACATGAGATTGTAATAGTTTTTTTTATAATTATGTAGGTGTATGCATCCATTTTGCATCACTTATACAAGATTGTGAAGTTACAAATGTTCCTGCCACATTTCAGGTGACATCTATAGTCTAATAAAAACTCAAATGTAACACATCACCTGCTAAACCCTACAGCTGTCTACCTACCTGTATAGTAAGGTAATGTGAATATGCAGTGACAAATGCTTAACTTTACTCATGTTATTAGGCACCACCTGGTGGTGGGTATGCAAGGACACCATCCCTCAATAACTGACTTACAAAGGCAAGATGAAAGGTTTTCAAATCTGCTCAGGAGCAATTTCTGTGTCAATGTGTTTTTATTTATTTAAATAAATAGAAAAATGGGGGGGTCAATTTATTCAAATGTACTCTGGAAGCAGATATGTGTTGCACATTATTTACTGTCTTTGCTGAAAGTGTGGTCAGGTCATTTACAGACTTTTGCAGCTAATCAGTAGTGACAACTTAACAATTAAAATATGCCTTAAGCAACTTAGCCTAGTAAAATCAACAAATCTATAAGTAATAACTAACACCTTGATAGTATATATGCTTTTCAATTTCAACTGCTAGTCCTAAACCTTCAAAACTACCATTAGTTCATGCCTTATGAGTTAAAATTTGTGGAGGTGAAACAGAAACAGCTGACTAATGTACTTTTCAGCAGGCATTGTTAACTTATCTCCCCAGAAATACTTTTTAATTATGTTACACAATGACACATTGTTTTTATCTGTTAAAAAATAAATATATTCTAAGTAAGTTGAGAAATGGTGTGATATTTAGTGGGTATTCATTGTGTAATGTAATCATTATAGACAAATGGAAAATTGTATTCACACTGAGCGAACAATTGTCCACTCAGTAATCAAACAAGGTGAGGAGGGATCACATTACTCTGCTATGAAGAAAACCGTAATTTATAGGGCCATATCTCACTAGAACAGCATGCCATATATTTGTAATGTATATGTAGGAGTTGGTGAAATGATAGTAAAGTGTAGTTTCTTTACTGTTTACTGTATGAACTGTAAGTGAAAACATTGATGAATATTATAGCATGTATTTGTATTTTAATATTTTGGACCCATAACAACAACTAATGGTAATTTCAATAAACACACTTTTGCTGATGGAACTTGCTGTCATTAGTCCACTCAATACATGTCAGTTTTTGAGAGCAATTTCATGTTATCGTGCTATTAGGAAGCGTTAAACCTTTGTGTTTACTATAGTGTAATAACAGTCTTTAGACAGCAGATACCACAATCCAGCAGTGTGTGCACATCTCTTTTGAACACACGTTTATACACACCTGGCATTGCATTAATTCATCTGATAAACTCTTTACTTGCTCCTCCAAAACCAGGATGCGAGTGTCGTCTTTGGAGGACATTTTGGGACTGAAAGGGAAACAAAATAACAACTTAGGTCAGTTTGGACACTTTGTAAACGTGTGGCAGTGGATAAAAAGAGTATACAGTTGTCAGCATTGTAATAAGCCCTTCGTATTTAATCATCGATGACACTGTTCATTTGGAAACGAGTTTATCTTTTTGAATGCAATATTGAGTGGGGATCTGTACTGTTCATCTGACGTTAGTAACGTAACGCTAAACGTTAGCTACATGTCTTTAGACTCGCTGGAGGAGACAATCAAGCTCACAGGACGCACTTTAGAAAAGAATGTACACAGTTTGTCCCTTACCCGTTTTGGAAACGTCCAAACCAAGCCGATATCAACACTGTAGCAGAAGCTTTACAACACGTCGCTAATACAACATAACGTTAGCTTGTGCTGCTGTAGCATCTAAGCTAGCTAACGTTACCCATTTAACAAACGTTCATATTTTCCGTTTCTTGTCTGCTGTTGACAGTCCTCCGAGATACGTCAGAACAACGTCACCACATACTTTAACGCCAACGTTTAATTATCAATTAAACGTACCATTTGTAGCCTTTTATAGAAAACCAAGACAAACTTTCCCAGTGAATCACACCGTTGTCAATAACTACCAAAACGCTTTCCTGCTTTCAAACAAGCCCGCTGTTTTCTGTTGCTGTCCCTCCCTCCGCGTCACGTAATTACGTCATCTTACGACGGCTAGGGTTGACGTACGGCAGGAGTTATCCGAACGAATGCACTGATTTCCAAAGGTGGATCCGCGTAACATAAGCAATCATTATGGTTGTTTCAAGTAGTCCTCGACATAATTAAGTTTTGTTTAAGCATATTAAGGAAAATAGTTTCAATTTAGTCACATAGTTATACGTTTACACTGTTCACAAATACTATGTTTTTACCATAGTCTATGATTTACACTAGGGACACACTTTAATGAAGTACAATACAATCGTTCAAGACTAGCCTATTAAACGACGACCCTTTGGACGAAAAACATTGACCAAAAACCTTAACTTAGAGGTTACACAATAAAATATTTGATTATATATGTAATTGGTAAGCCTACAGTTGGCCTATTATTGGGCTATAATGTGTGTTTCTTTATCACAAAAAGAAAGCATAAACAAATGTTCTAAATTGTGTGCATGCATGGTGTGATGTAGGCTAATTAAACACCACTCCAGTGATTAAATTCAAAGACCAGCACCCACTGTTGCTATTCATTGCATGGAATAGGCCTATAAAAATAATACGTTATAGGGATTGATTATATTGTTTCAATTTTCTGAAACTCATTCTGTTTTCATTTTTCACTGTTTCATTTTAATTTTCTGAAACAAACTGATATATTGTTTTATTGTTTCTTTCTTTTGTAACATATTTTATTCAATTTGGTTATTTTATTATATAGTATTTTATTCAAATTTGTTTCTGTTTTTTAGTTGCTTCCTGGTAGGCACAACCAAATTCCACTGCACAAAGTGTTGTGTATGGTTGTTGTGAATGTGACCAATAATCCTGATTTGATTTTATATTATTTTTATAAGCTCCAGAGAACTTGACAATCGCCCTGGTAATGACTTCTTCAATCAGCCATGCCTCCCACTGGACTCTCATCAGAAGCACATTTTAGCTGACCAAGACCATTTCTGAGCAACGATTAAGATCAAGGCCGAACCACCGGGGGTCAAATACATTAGCTCTAAATTATAAAAAAAACAAATAAATAAAACTTATATGTGAAAGAATTCTTAATCATGTAATATTGTGGATGCTTTTATCTGCTATGACAAATCATGATGCTTTCTGGGAAAAAAGCTTTTGGATATCAAGTCCCCTCCAGACATAATTATTAGGGCATATTCAAAATATTGGCTCTATATTTAAAAAGTCAATGTTACAAATTAATCAATGAAATTTGTTATTAATGTGAGTTAGTTAATATATATTGTTTGTCATGAAATCAGATTTGAATTAAAAAATGCACTTGTATCTTTTGGAGTAATACAATGTCAAAACAATTGATAAAACATTTATATCACTTGAGAAATGAAATATAATGCTTTTAAAATGTTAAAGCAGTCTAATGGGCTCCGACGAGCACATGCTTTCAAAAAGAAGAAGACGTATATACGTCATGTCCATATTTTACACATTGTACAATTTGTATACAGAGCCTTAACAGTAACTGTGTAATCTAGTGTAACTAAAAATCTAAGGTGGAATAATAAAATGTCACAACAAACTGTCAGAGAAATATCACAATGTGTCAAAGTTGGTGCTATTACACACACACACACACACACACACACACACACACACACACACACACACACACACACACACACACACAAACTACATAGAATGATCTGTGTCTGTAAGTGCTGTTTAACAAGGCTGTAAATCTGTTATGCTGTTATATCAAAGCTCAACAGCCACACAAATGACAGCAAAGAGAAATAACATTAAGATATGATATTGATCTTTATATGGCAGTTATGTTTAAAATGTTTTTTATTTAATAGACACACTTATATCTCACCCCTGTTGATATTTGCCTGGTTTTATATGTTTTAATGATCTATTGTAAGGTCAAAGACATTATGCACAATACATTTTGTATCTCTGAATCCTCAGTGGAAGCTTTGAATACTAGAGCAAGCAATGGAAAATGAACAAGGACGCGTGTTTGACATCTGTTTTGCTGGTGAGACAAGACAAGTCCATATTGTGTGGCTAATGTACTTAAGTGTCCAGCCAGATTTGGAGCACAGGGTGAAAGAGGAAAATGAAGAAATATGATGACTGGCACTTCTCTTCAGACAAATGTTGGTTCATCTGCTCTCTGCCTCTCTCTCGCTCTCTCTCTCGCTCACACACACACACACACACACACACACACACACACACACACACACGCACACGCACATACAGAAAGAGAAAAGATACAATTGACTTAGCATGATTAGGCTGTTCCTTGACCCACAAACACTGCCTCTCATTAAGATCCTCATTTGCGGAACAATTTTAGAGGCAGTAGACTGGTTCATAATGCGTAACATCTGCCTGCCCACTGTTTCTTGTTCAGACGTACAAACTGACACATGGTACAAGCTCTCTCTCTCTCTCTCTCTCTCTCTCTCTCTCTCTCTCTTTCTCTATCTATCTATCTATGTCTCTCTCCCTTGTCATGAGAAATGACCATCATACATCTGCAACAGGGTTTTAAGTCTGGTCCCTGCAGTTGCACCTTCATCTTCAGGTCAAAGGTCATTCACTTAAATGAAATTCACAATATGAAATTATATTAAGACACTTTGAAAGGGATTAATTAAGAGGCCGCTCATATGGCAAAATACAATCAATAGGAAGTCACATTAACACAATTCTCTTTGAGGAAGTTGGTAACTCAAAGGGAACATTTTTTTATTTTTTAAATATCTCCTCTTCCATCGTCAAATGCGTATAATTGGGCCCAAGACATTTACAGTTGCTTACATGTTCCACATAGGCATGAGCCACCATGTTTAACAGTGCCTGCTGAAGAACTTTTCTGTCTGAAGCAAACTGTATCTCCCTCTTTAAAGTGTTTGTTGTCTGCCACTAATGACAGATTAATCCAGATCTTTGAGCATTTTAAGCACATAAAAGGCAGATCTCTGCCAAGCACTCTTTGATTTCACCAATGACGTTCTTCCTGCATTTCCACACTCACCTCAACCTCTGTCATTATTTGATTTCACTTCTTTCATCTAAATGCTTTTATTGGATGTATGAAACAGGTTATTGTGATTTTTGGTTTATCTTCTAATTTATTTTGTCTTTTTGTCCACTAAACCTGCTTCTTGGGGCCAGATTAAATTATGCACAGTGTAGATAAGTATCATTAAGATCATACATTCAAAACACATTTCCCTTACATAAATAATATGTAAATTATTATAATGGATTAAGATCAGTATGTTGTATGAGTATTGTCATTTGGCTCAATTGTTAAATATTATTTTGATAGCACGTTTAGTTAATACACCGTATAGAACCAGTTTCTGTAAAGGAAAGTGAAGAAAGAATCTTTAATTGAGCACTGGATCATTAGCTTGATCCTGGCAGTCATGGGAAAACCCACTACTGAGACTCACCCAAGATTCATACTCATAGTATAATTGAGAGCTCTAAAATTGATATCTGTTGACATAAATCACAACTCAAAGGATATTTTCATCTTGAGGTGCTGTTATGATCTGTGGAGTGTTTGGATAGAGAGATGGTTAAGTGATTAAATTTGCTTATGATTGAATTTGTCATGTATATCACTTATAGCCCTTGTTCATATGTAGAATACTGCGTACAGCATGGATTAAACAGATGGTTTTGTTGCTGATATTACGTGCCCTACCCAACCAAATGACATATGCTGTCTCTAAAATTTCACAGCATGGTCTAACTTCTTTACTAAATGCCACAGACAATGACTAACTCAGACGTATCACTGCACATACAATACAGTAGCAAATGTAAACCAGCCCTTGTTTGAAGTGGTCTTTGTGGGCCTCTCATGTCTAATTGCACAACTTATAAAATGTGAAGAGCCACCCCTTAGAACAAGACAGCTCCTGCATTGACAATCCCAATAACCACACTTGTCTCACTTCTGTTCTGCCTCAACAAAGTCACAGGGAAGTTCAAGTGCTAGGCAGCATTTAATCTACCAGGGGAAGAAGTGACACAGAACTGTGATCATGCAAATCCACCTGCATGAAAAATTCAAGAACCAAATGACAAGCCCTGCTGTGCTGACAGAGGAAGGAAGAAAGGCACATCCTGGGGAAGAACATGACACTCCATGGAGAATTGTGAAAGCACAGTCTCCGCCTGCCGCCTCAGGTAAGTGGGGATATTGCCTGCATTAATGTGGACTAGCTTTGATGCTTAGGGAGGAAATAACCTGACAACTGTGGGAGATGACAATAGACACTAAAGAGTCACAAGTCCCCAGCTTTAAAGGAACATTGATTGTACAAATGCCAGTTGGGATATCAAACCTGCAAAATGTTTAGTAGAACATCACCCCCCACCCCCCCACCCCCCACCCACCCGCATTGAAATGAGACAGGCTCCAACATGTGAGAGTTAAAATAAGTCTTTGAACACAGCCACTTTGTAGCGCAGCTGATGACTCTAATGTTTGCTTGTTGAATAAGATTAGATAATAATAAGCTGTTATCACACTGGCTGCCTTTTGCAATTGAAATTGGCCATGAAAAATCTTTAAAATAGCTTAATAAATGCCTGTTTAATTCTGAAGCTTGTTTGTACACATTTCTATTCAAGCGATGCCCCGAGGAGGGATATAATATCACTCACTGGAGTCCGTGGGAGAAATGTCAGCCACTCTTGACCTCAACCATGAGCCATCCTCATGCTGAGTCCTGTGAGACCTTGGCCTGCCTTACAAAACCCCAGGACAGAGAAACCATTGATTACCACTTCTCTTCCCTCTTTTCAGCCTTAAGACATATTATTCAATATCTGTGCACCTAAATCCAACAATTCTAGCTCAAACCTTCCCAGTTATGACAAACCTTACACTGTCTTTGCAATCATGTGCATTCCTGAATGCATGTGATGTTGCTGACCTTGCATAAGCCCCCCAACATGCTGTGTGCACAAGCCCCCTTGTTCATGTACTAACCCCTGCCCCAATGAAATGGCGTACGGACCTCTGTTTGACTCCCATCTGATGACCTTCTGGTCCTATCCTCAACAGACTAGAGCCCTCATAAAGGAGGAATTGATCCACACAAGACCCACCTCTTAGAGGCAGCAGCAACAGCGTATATGTGCATATGTGTGTGTGTGCGTGTATCCACAGTGCCATGAAGCAAAGGGCCACCCTCACTCATGGCTAACCCAGCTAGTGTGCCATCCCAACCCCGGTCAGCCCCCTCAGGATGTGTGGGAACAGGGAGTCAGGCTATTTCCCTTGGGCTTCTATACTAGAGAGCTTGTCCTTTGCTTGGTGAAAGGGTAAATTAACGAGGTGAGGTTGTATTTAAGTTCATATTTCCCTTGTGTATGAGAAAGAAGACCAAGGACATGGGACATTGATCACCCTGAGTAAATGTTGTCCAGTCGGCTTTTAGATGAGAAAAGTATTGGTGCTTTCTTCTCTATGCGTTTGGAAGGATCAAAGTAAGAAATAGAGACACAGAACTGTATCTGTAATACAGTTGTGTTTTCCTTTTTTATTATGTAATATTTGATACCTGAATGATCATAACTGCCATTTTACTGTTTAATTTTTTTGCTTATACAATCCCAGGGTAAAAAAAATAAAATGTTATACAGATTGTATGAAGCCTTTTAAGGCAAATAAACTTATAAAAAAAAAAAAAAAAACATAATTAGTTACCATATATGTGACATGCCTCCTGATTTGTGAAGACAACTTATGAGCCAGTTTTTCTGAGAAGTCTCAACGGCTCTGGGGATGGTTAAACTGACCTTTCTGGACCTGTCTATGCTTTGGTAGGGACTGGAACTTAATGAACAGGGGGACCTCTGTGTATTTGATGGATCTGTGAGTGCAGTGCAGCAACTGATGGCCTTCCCAGGAGGTAGAACACTTCAGAAGCAGGTTCAATAGCTCATTATTAGTGGTCCCGCTGGATAATTAGTGAACAGTAGGATCCTGTCACAGGGACAAATAAACATGTACTCTCCTTCTCTATCAAGCTGCCTTTACTGGTTGCTTGAACAGTATATATTTAATGAACACTTGAATGCCAGACTGGTACACAGTAGAGCTCGTCTGATACTGTAAATTTTTTTAGGCTACCAATATTACCACCAACATGTTTGCTTGTTTATGCTTTGTTTGATATTTAAAGCGCCCATGTTATGCTAATTTTCAAGTTCATAATTGTATTTTCGGGTTGTACCAGAATAGGTTTACATGGTTTAATTTTTAAAAACACCATATTTTGTTGTACCGCACATTGCTGCAGATCCTGTTTTCACCCTGTGTGTTTAGGTTTCTGTTTTAGCTACAGAGTGAGACATCTTACTTCTATACTACCTTTGATGGGAGTCACACATCTGCAGTAGCTAGGTAAGATCACATCAGCTAGATAACTCTTTCTCCAACTTTGGTCAGTACAAGGCAGGATTAGCTGGGAGGCTTCTCCTAAACGAGGGCACACTTGTGGAATACCTGCAGAACAGGGATATGTACAATACGTAGTTGTTTTGTAGATTGTGGTGAACTAGTGTCTGTTGTAGCTGTGTTTTGCCATTGAGAACGAGTTAGCATACTAGCCCTACCATCTGCTACGGTTAGCCACCTCATCTCGGCTAGTGACATAGAAAGCTGTGCAGATTTTGCCCAACAGCTCACCCGGAGACTGAAGGCAAAGGACATTCAGAAACCTGTATCTCACTCAAGACAGCATGGGTAGTTTTTTTTTCCAAGTTTGTATGAAAGTGGAAGCACCAGAAACCCAAAATAACACCCCAAATCCCAGAAATATGGGTACTTTAAAGACTCAGCACCACAATATGGGCTGTATGTGATATGTTATAGTTGAAAACCATTATATTGTCATTGTTCTCTGGTGGACACGTTATGCGATCTATGCAGGATGTGTTTAGGCACAGTAATGCTGTGTGGCCACCCAAGCTTTGGCATTGGTCAGAGGAAAGAGCTGTCCTTATGCACATAAAACAGAAGAAAATAGAGTGAAATGGAATCTGTTCTCGCAGCACCAAGATGACTGATTGATGAAGTGGCTGAAACGCATCCTGAGGTAATGACGTAAATTACCTCAACCGTATCTTTGGCATTTTTGTAATGCAATTTCTTGTTACTTATTTATTGGCTGACATATACATGGACATGGATATATCAACAGTAAGCAAATATTACTCAATTATCGGCTCTAGTACATAGTGCCATGCTCCATTTCATTTAAAAGTTGAAAGTGATGATTAGTTTTATTACAACATTGTCTTAAATTTACCAGTACCTAGTTATGATTTTTAGTGTATCATATTCAAAACTAACATTTATATGTACAACAGGTGTAACTCTGATGTCTAATGCAAAATGCATGTCAGCATGTCACACCGTCACAGATGTACCTGTACAGGGTTGAATTGGTCACTGCATACATGGGGTTACCAAATAGGCCCCTACATTCTGTGTAGAACCAGAAGGTAAATAACGTTTAACCATGTAACTAATTTAAATAGCTCATATTACTGTATTGTGTGAACAACTTACGTTCAGATTTTATGTAGCATTTTCTTTTGCAGGCTGCAAACATGTTCCTTCCCAAGGCTATTTTGCAAAGCCACTGTCGTTGTGTCCAGAACTTAGCACGACTGTGCGTGATTGGTTTAAAGAAATGCAAACAACCCGGAGCGTGTTTTTTTCTCCTATACCAGAATGTATCTGCTGTGTAGCCAGACCCACTTCACAGCACTGTGGACATGGGTCTGGCAATGGGAGACTAGCATTTTGTGTAAAGGTTTTATTAAAGCAACACTATGTAACTTTTCTCGCTTCAGTCCCCCTACAGGTTGGAAGCGGAATTGTCCCTGATTCAAACTACAGATCCGCTACCCGGTCTGACAAACATGCATTCTGTGGTTATAGCCGGTAGAGAGCCGCAAAGCGAATGCAGCAGCGCCCATCACTTTGTTACGAGTTGATGAACGACTGAAACAATTTTGAAAACATTATTTCAAGGTACAGTAAGTCTCTAGTGATGCTTTAAGATCATGGTTGCGGTTAAATGTTAACACATTAAACATGTCTCATGCTTTAACTTTGTGTTGACTTTTCTTTAATTAAGACCCCAATTTTTCCCAAACCAAATGTAACAAATGACCTAAACATAATCATAGAAAACATAAATCATATATCAGATATATGAGCAGATGTTGTTTTGGAAGAGTGGATACTGTAGGAAAAACAAATAAAATACTTTGTTAGTAAACACTTTGTATGAACAATTTGAGGGTTATACACTCACTCACTCATACACTTATTTGCTTAAAATACATTTATTTTATTTTTATTTATCTTTTACATGTAATTTCTGTTGCAAGAGAGTAAATATAATGTTGCACCTTACACCTTCTACCCTGTACCTGGGCTTAGATCAATACCTCTATCAGAACATTACTATTCTAAATGAACTTTTTGCTTCACCATAATACGTTTGACTCTGCTCATACAGCCCACTCTACACTACAGAAGCACAATTGTTCAGACAATTATAACCTAATGAAATAGTTTGAAGCTGAAAAAACAGTATGCCCAACATGACTATCCACACACTCACTATCATAACTATGCCATCGCACTTCTTGTGTTTGTTGCAACAGAGATTTTTCATCTGATAGTTTGGTAAAATGCTGACAGCAAAGAAAAAGGGTCATGTTTTTCTTTAATGTGTAGTTTATGTCATATTATTCATCCACAGCCCCCTGCGTCATATGGTTAATCAACACTGCTAAGTAGAAAACACTTCCTGAGTCAAAGTGAAGCAGCATCAAAGCATTGGAAGTCCATCAGTCACCTTGTTTTTTTTTCCTGGACAGTCCTTTATGCTTTTTGTTTTGTTTCTCGTATAAGTATGTAATACCTCGTTTAATTAGCGATGTAAGCCTTCTGACAAACATGCCATATGGTCCTCACTCTCCTTGGCCAATGAATGAATATGCATATCCTGGGACCTCAGTAGCTTGTTACCCTGGAATGAATTCTACACAAGCCTAATCCCTGATCTATTATTTACCCCTTGACCAAACATGCAAGTGGGGCTTCCAGACGCTTGACTGGGATTCTGCTGCCTCTCACCCCAGTGGAGGAGCCAGACTGTACTGTATGTCTCTCTTTTTCCTGTCTTTTTTTATCCTTAAACACACACACACACCTCGCTCCTTTAACTCTTCACTCTTGAGATGTCAGTCAGATGTTGAGCAAATCTTCATAAAAACAAGTGCACAATATGAAACTTAAATGAGCGCGACCACATCTGTGGGATGTGAGGGACACAACTTAGGAAATCATCAGTGTCACATCCCTGCAGTATTTCCAGCTGCCTAAAACACGTGTGCGTGTGTGCAAGCGTATTAGGCGGGCGCTGTACCCGCGAGGGCAAAGAAAGTGAAAAAAGTGAAAGTTTGCTTTAATGAAATGCAGCTTGTTGTACCCCGCAAAAGTTAACACACTGTTTAAAAGATGGAAAGGAATTCAAAAACATTTGTATTTATTTTGTATTATTCATTTCCTGTTTGGCTGCATTTGATAGATTTTCTTACAAGTGATATAGCTTAAAATAGGCTACAGATTATTTTGACTACAATACATCTCAACTATAAGAACCAGAGAGAAAATAAACCTCGTGCCGTAAATGCGCCCCTCTTTGTCGATTTAGTGATGGTTTTTGGCACTTTTTTTGTCGCACAAAGATGCGACTCATTCCCCTGACACAGCAACGTAAATCAGCTCATCGGACACAGAAACTCTCTCGACCCACAATCACTCGGGTTACAGTCACACACGGCGTGTGAAACACTGAATTCACAGCCACCTTCTCTCCAGCCCGGACTGTCCGCAGCTCTCCTCGGCGCACTGCGCTGACTCTGCAGAAGGAAATCATCGGGGGAGTGTAGGAAGGCGTTTTTTAAGCGTTTTTCTCAAGGTAGGATAAGCCGTTACAACACAGCTTCTGCGTGTCAGCTATTCCTACTGTTGCCTTGACTTCTTCAGTTTACGGTTTGGGAAAAGAAGAGGGGACAGAGTGTCGTGGTCGTGCGTTCCTCTCCGTGAGACCGACGCGTTTCCAAACGTCCTGCCGCGCGTTTTTCTCATTGAAGACGTTTTTTCTCACTGATTCTCTCTACGGGATAAAAAAGAGTGACAGTTTTCCCGTGTTGTAGGCTATACTAAAAACTGTGATAAAAGGCAAAGATACGTTTGTGAAAGCAACACCGACGGTGAACCACCTCAAACAGCGTGCAGCATTGAAGAGGAGAAAGTTCCCCACTTGAGGGCGAAATCAGACTTTTTTGAGGACGCCAACTTTGAAAAGTGCCAGGAGCCCCGGGGTCTGTCAGAAACAACATGCAGCAATGGTAAATATGATTTTTCAGCTCGTGCTTACTTAAGTTATTAAGATGAAACACATTATGGAATTTGTGTCTTTCTTTTTTTACAACTTCAGTGCTGGTCTGAACTCATCAGAGCAGATGCAAAGTAAACAAAGTTTGAAGGATTAACTTTATGTCCCACATTTTTTGATTTATATGACGTCATTTGCGTATTTGTCTGCATTTAAAAGAAAAAAAAACAATTTATTCTGCTAGTCTTGATCTTTTTCTTTCATTTCCTCTCATTTGTTTTACAAAATCAACTAAGCATTAGCATTTGGGAGCATATTAAGACCATAATCAGAAATAAAAACTACAAACAGTGACATCCCTAGTAGGCTAAGTCAACGAATTATTTCTTCAGTCACTTAATATAGTTTGTTTTCGTCACACCTTGAAAGTGTTCTCTGCTCCCCATTCTTTAAAAACCTTTAGGCTACATGATGTTAAGGGCAAATCTTTAACTCCAGATACAGTGTAAACATTTTGTTTATTTGTTTACATTTTATTTATGTTGTAAGCCACTTTGTACTACCTGTAGATTTGGGCCTTCACATTTACAAACGCATTCAAACCACTGAAAGCTACAACTCAATGCAATTTAGTGCAATGTCCTTAGCAAACACATAAAAACAGGGTTGATAAACATATGTTGTCTGTGTAAACTTCAATAAATGTGATCAGGCTTCATTTCATAGCTGGCAGCAACATTTCTCAAGTTATTTTTCGGGCCTAAAATCCCTTTGCTGAAAATCCTGCTTCACCTTTCTGCAGAATCCCGTCCTGTAGTGCATGCTATAAGTTTGATGGATTTCTTGAAATATTCACTGTTTAGTTTCAGTTAATATTTGGTCTGTTTGTGGAAGTCTTTTTAGAGTGTGTCTAGAGTGACACATTTGGCTGTGTTAGATGTCATATGCAAACAAAAGCTTTAAGTCATTATATTGTTGCTTTTTACGATGCTGTTTATTGGAGCTGAACAACACTGTGGTCTGACTTCTTTTTGTTGTTGTTGCTAAATACACTTGTTTCATTGACTGATTATGTGCTATGGTACCTCTAAAGGAATACGCAGTGAACACTTGGCCAACCTGAAACACAAACAGAAGTACACAGAGGCATTTCGTGTCAGCGTAAGACATTTCTGCGTGGACATATCTGAGTGCTTTAGGAGACAGGGAAGACGGAGGGAGAGGGGTAGAAAAACAGAAACAGTGAGAGAGAGATTGAGATGAATGGCTCCACTTAAAAGCAGCACAAAAGTACCTTCACACTTTCATCAGTGAGATGTGTGTGAGATTAATGTGTAGCACACTATTTTGGCCTGGTCTGAGTGTGTGTCAGGGATGTTTCATGAACCTGAGCTGGTGCTGCTTCTACACTGAAGAATGCCAATTTACATTCCTGGAGTGTCATTTCATTACTTTTACCTCCATGCTGCTTTCTCCCTGCCAGACCAGTCCGGGATCTGTACAAGTCAAATTTCTTTTACTACTACACTATTCACACAAGCTAAAATGCCAGTATTTCTTTTAATGTGTGTTTTTCTGTCTCTCTCTCTCTCTTGTGTGTTGGATAATTATACACCTTTTACATTCTCAAAGTTATTGGCAGAGAAAACATGCTGGTGTGTTGCTGCAGGAAAATATATGAACTTAAAAAAAAAAAAGTTGGAACAAAAGTTCATATAAAATAATGGTGAAAATGTCGAGGTAAATATCCTCGTTATGCACTGAGTGGATTCAGCCTTTAGTGCTGCTACGTGAGGTTAAAGAAAAAGTTAAAGTGTCAGCGAGGCTGCAGCTAGGTCGTGATTCCTCTGGGTCTGTGGGAATCAGAGAGGGGTGAGTGTGTGAGAGTGTGTGTGTGTGGGGTGGGAGCCACTGGTTAGTCGGTTCAATAATCTGCTGGACAGGTAGGCCTGTGACGCCCCCCTTAGAGAGGCTGCTAATGAAGAGAAAGGCTGCTTAGTGGTGCTTCGCTCTGACCCCTCCAACCCTCCCTGTCCCCCCTGCTGGCTTCCTCTGATTACTGCTCACATCGAGAACTCTTTCCTACTCTTCTCCCTCTACTCCATCCTATTTCCCCTGCTATTCTTACTTTCTCACTCCATGCCTCTTTATTTGAAAAGAATGGGTGCTAATTGTATAAAGGATCTATTGATATCCCATTTGCTACATTTATATATTTCGCCGCTCTCCGTTCTTTTCATTTTTGTACTTGCTTATTTCCATATTTATGTGATTAATTGAGGGAGATAATCACTACTTGACCTTCCTGTTCAGATGCTTTTTCTGTACAATTTTAGTCATGAAGAGGCTGCGCTCTAATGTTAAGAGCTTAACCCCAGCAATGCACGGGTGAAAGGAAATGTGTGTAAGGGCAGAGCAGGCAGAAAAAAACAAACATTTATTTTAGATGAAGGGAAATATGTACTTTCACTCATGCTAGCAGTTATAGATATTCAGCCTCAACAACATCAAAGCAACATTCTTGTAGTGTTATTCTTTATCCAGGAGTTGGTCACTGCTGCACCCATACAGCTCTGCTCCTCTCCATCTGTCCTTAGCCTCACTAATCTCTAGAGTGACTGATAGTGTGTCTTGGCAGTGGCAGAAAAGGTAATATTTTGAGAGGGGGAGTGGGGTCATATACCTAGTGGTGGCTTGAAATGAAAATCTCTGTAACCAAAGCTACAGGCTTCAGCGACTAAACAGAGACACTGTGAAATGTTTAAACAAATTGGATGGCAGGAGTCCTAATTTAATAAAGAGCACAGCATGAGACATACTTGATTTAAAAAAATATATACACAGTAGACATAATTATATTTTTTGTACCTCAGCACACAAAGTAAGAAACTAAATCTTTACACACTTACACTCATGAAGACTCTCCAGTTTCCTCTGAATACATTATGAAATTTGGTCTGTGTTCCTGTGAATAAAAGAGAAATAAATAGCAGAATAAGTCTGAATAGGGTTAACAGCTGTTACCACATTAGCATTTAAGACGTGTTTAGTCTTGTACTTCTTGTATTCTAACAGTTTATAATCTGCTAAATGATAGTATTGTCTCTGTAGTGTGAATACAGATCACTCTTGGAAATGGCAAGTTAATGAGATTTAAATCAGGCTCAGTGCTACAAGCTGTGTTTAAACTGTAAAGTGATACTTGTACTTACACGTGTTACATTTTGTATGTCTTTTTTTTTTCTACGGGCTTTATTTCACATGCAAATCCAAACACTATCATATTCCCTAAAGAAGGAATCAGGAAAACTTTGGTCTTAGTATATGAACACACCCAGTGTGTGCAGAAGCCACACACTCCCTCTGTCTTTATTTGTTTAAAGTGAGAAATGATAGAACACATTTTGCACAACTCAGCCATTAGAAATACACCCTCTGCTGCATTTTTCTGCATTTTTCCTACTAGACACGGTCATGATTCTTACATTTTCAGCTGTAATTTGGAGGTGGCCTTAATTGATTCTGTCCAGAACTAATTACCGGCAACTGTGTAAAATAAACACTTCAGTGTCACTGGGTGGCAACTGTCCGATCGGAAGGGAAATTACATTTCACTTGTAATCCATATGGTCTTCAGCAGGGCTAGAATATAACTTATGTCGACGCTATAGAGACGTTGGACTTGTGTAACGAACAGAAGTATAGTTGTAACCAAATGGCTCAGTTGGGAGGTATAGGGTTATGTAGTATAATTTATATTTTATGGCTCCCTCCTGCACTCTGTACTCCAGAATAAAGTTGTTCAATTTTGTTCCATGAACAGTGAGTGAGAAAATCTGGGATTTCACTTGTGATGGAAACTCTAGACACCACATTGTTCCTTGATTTCTTCTCATATTTTTTATTTTCCTGCGTAAGTCTTTTTCTTGCTTTCAGATAAAAAAGACACCTAACTGCTGCTGTTTCAATACATACTATATATGTGGGTGTTTATTTGTATGATTGTGTGCTTTTGTTTTGTGGGTGTGTGTGCATTAGTGGCCCATGCCTCAGTGACTCAAAAGGCATGGAAAGATCTCTTCAGGCCATACGGAGTGATATGATTAAAAGAGAATAATTTGCCCTAAAGGTGTCTTTTCTCTTCCCTCCAAAAAAGCTAGTGGAAGAAATCTGATATGACAAGATAAGTGGTGGCTCATGAAAAATTCCTGAGGACTGAGACGTAGCATGTTGACTTTGGAATTATTGCACTGAGTGTCTAGTTCCTTGCTAGTAACTCTGCCTGACAGTGTTATTTTTACCTGAGTAGCCTTTGAAATGATTCCTCGGGGTTCTCAATTCCAATTTCTCTAATTTAAAAACTGTTTATGTGCAGTCCAAAGAAAGAACCAAGTAAACTTCACACTTCATTCCAGACATTTTCTTCTTCAGGCTTCTATCACAGTACACCATAGTACTCTTTATTTAGTTACACAGTGTTACTCAATACTGTTTGGTAAAAGCGATTATAATACCTGTTCAATAAGAAAAATGCATCCATGGTGGCTTGAAGGACCATAACAGGGTCTATAGGCTTGTCTATTTACTCTGGCAGGGCAGGGCTCTAAATATTTACGTACTGGTTCAGCCAATCAGGATAAGCCAAATAACCTCAGTACTTGTTGCAGATATGGATATTATAACGTACTGTAGCCCAGTTTTCACCATCTTACAGCAACTGACAAGTGAGATGCTGTTCCCTGATGCAATGCTCTCCTTTCCCGCCCTAGTCTTATTGTGGCAGGATGTACACTGTGGCAGTGTACCAGGTAGATGTTGTAAGCAATGGGAATGGGAATAGGCAGGCTGCTTTTAGGACTCTAGATCTGGGCTCCCACTCCTTGTGCCACCGCTTCTGCAAAAGTTTGCAACTCTGTCGATCTGTGTTTCCGGTACACTGGCATCAATAAGAAGAGGTGCTCCTTCACCCTCCCAATCCTTTATTTCCATGATTGTCATAGGCAGTGTGGCGACCACTGGCCTTCCGGTGATTACCTCATGCAAGCAGCCATGGTTGGTGGATTTGTTGTTGGCCTGCTTGTAGCAGTGTGTAAGGCCAGTCAGGACCAGTTTGCATTGCTTGGCCTTCGCCCTCCTACTGCAGTTGGCGCTTAAGGTCATACGTTTGTGTCTTGTTAGTGTTACAGCAAAGAGTGAAGCATCATGTTTAGCCATACAGTCTATTACAGAGCAACTCCTGTGTGAAAGAGAGAAAAAAACAAAAACACACACACACACAAACGTTAAACCTTGTAACTTATGCCTGAATACCATAGCAATTTAAACCAGGAAGCATTAGTGAGTCTGTCCTGAATGGCAAAAACATTACATGAAAATGTCATTATGCACACATTACTTCACAGGAGTGATTGGGCAAGCTTATAAAGTCCATTAGTGGACTCTACATGTGCTCATAGAAGAATGGTCACAGTGTGTTACCTTTATTTTATATACAGTAACTATAACTATCTTGGAATAAAATTTGAGTGTTGGCTGAACTCTCAGTCATGCTTTGGTACACTGACAGAATTAAGTAAGTGAGTGTGGGGACATTCCTATGATTGCATAAATGTATCACAATTGAGCAATGCAAGGCTATGTTGAATATTTTAACCAATAAATGCCATTGTGTACTTAGTTGATGACAAGTGTCCCATTTGTCTTCAATAAAGACAAACCTTTTGTTCAATGTGTTGATTGGTAGAAATGATAGAAAATGAAAGCATTTTCAGAGCAGATATTCAACACAAATGACAGATTTGAGCCACTCTGTAAAATGTTCAGAGAGGACTTTGAACTTAGGAAAGATCTGCTATGCGCTGTACAGTAGGCTATATGTTTAAACTGTTTTTACATTTTGCTATTACATAATAAAGAGTGAACAGAAAATTATTTTTCCACATAGTGTAGCATAGTGTAATAAATCCATGCATTTCTATACAGGAGGTGTTTCTGCTGCATTTTGTTGCCAATAATAGGACATAAGAAACTGTATTGTAATTTTTACTGCTGTGAAAGACAACAATACAACACAATTGTGATGCACTCCTTGATATAAAAAAAAAAAACGATATAAAAGAAAGAAAGTAAAAATAAGAGCAGTTCTCAATGTGCAAATAAACAATAATTAATAGCAGCATGAAAACAATAGCAGCATATCTGACACACATAATATGCTACTACGAACGGATATACGCAACTATTACAGCTATCTTCACAAGCTGAGTAACGCCTTGCATTTTACTTGCGCTATTTGTGTGTTGACGTGTAGAAACCGGAGGTTTTAATTGGGCCAGGGCTGTCCTGGACAAAAATAGGTCGTAAACTGACAGGTTTAATAACTAATAGTAAATTGCTCTGATATTTTGCTTAAACAATCTTTTGCTTTTACTAAATTATACTACAACTTTAAGGCAAAATAGTTAGTGGCAGTTTGCCTCCAATCTGTGGTAGCTAGCAACCCTTTCTCCAGTCAAATCTTTGGTGTTCCAATCAGCGAACACAGCTAATGTCTGAGAACAATGATGTTGAGGTTGTGTACTAGTTTGAGTTGTAGTTCCGTAATGGAGGCAAAGAAAGCCGGAGCAAAGCCATTCGGTCCGTTGAGGCAACGCTGCAGAATATCCAGAAGTTAAAGCCCGAGAAAAAAACATGTTTGCTTTGAGTGTTGTTGGTGGCCATGGGGGTTTGGGAAAAGTTTGATTTTCCTACCGCTAAGGCGAACGGAAGCGATACTAAGCCAACGTCACAACTAAACGTTAGCGATTGGTTATGGCAGATCCAGAGTGGCTCTGGGCAGGTCCAATAGTTTTAAACGTCAACAGAGTACCCGCAACAGATTAACAAAAAATAATGCCCATAACAGGTTTGAATATTAAAGGCTGCCTAATATTTGTTTGAATATCATTATTTTTTTTTTATATATTAAAATTATATTTGAATAATGAAGTTTGAAGTCGAAGCCCTAATTCATATGCCCAGTGGAATTTGTGCATATAAAAGTGAGACTCCAAACAGCATCAGTCTTTCGGAAAATGCCCCTAAAATTATGTTGAAGGGACCCAGCCGTCTAGTGGCCATAGGAATTCGGACTCATGTCCATCTAAAGAAAAGGAGGAAGTTGGTCTTCATAGAGCTGCATAGAAATGTGAAATCCCTCTCCTTCCGGTGAACCTCATGGAGCCTTATTTTGGAAAAAAAATATAGGGTAGTAAACGGGGGGAGAACAATACTTTTTTTATCCCATTTTAATTGAGCCTAGAATTACACATGACACTCGTCAATTCAAAAGATTATTTTGCAAGTGAAGAAAGTCAGAGTTTGTCATAGGTTTGTCGCACCACTTAGTTTTGTGTGAAACTGCTCAGTGAAATACATCTTTTGTCTCCCACAATATACGTCACCTTGCTTAATGCTCGGCTTCCTCGCTAGCTGGCAAGCTTAGTTGTATCCACGACACATGTGACATTATCTTACCTAATGTGTTTTATCCAGCAAAGTTTTATCAGCTGAGAAGCGAAAGAATGGGCAAGATCTGTTGCTTGTGTGACATTGAAGCTTCAGAGTGATGAGATTTTGAAGTCTGTATCCTTTCTAATTATGTATTTTTAAAGTCTAATACTTCAACAGTTTTATGACAAACTGAGACTTTCTTGAGGTGCAAAATTATCTTTTAGATGTTGATCATCATATTTGTTATCCATGGCTCAATTCAAATAGGATAAATTGTCTTTCCGTATTCACTACTGTACATTATTTTTCCAAATTAAGGTCCCATTGTGTTCCACTGGAAGGGGAGGGACTTCACCTCTCTATAGGGAGGAGGTTGTGGTGGGTGGATGGGTCAACAAAATGTGGTACATTGCCATGGGAGACTGCTGTCCGCACTCCGTTTTCCACCGACAGTCAAAATTGGCATAATGTCACCAAGACCACAATCGTTCTGTGACCATGACTAGGTCTCCTGTCCTTAATGAGATAGTAATTTTTACCCAAACCACAATATTTTTCTAGTATTCATTTTAAACTGAACCATGCTCTTTCCCTAACTAACAAAGTTGTGTTTGTGCCTAAATATTGCCATACTGTTTTCACATCTGTGATGTGTAACAGTTTCAGAAGGCACTGCCAAATGATGCCTTATTGCTGATAAAGGCATCAGATCAGAAGAATCAGCAAACTTTATGCCCTTCCTGAGAGTCAGGGATGTCAGCCAGTGGAAGCTTTATAGCTATCCATGGCCACTCAAACCTTGTTGTGAGTGGCAACAAGTTGTGAGGTCATGATTTGATGCAATCTTATAAAAACTTCCTCTGTCAATCTGATGCCACATATCTTTAACTCTCAGTCAGTGTCTCAATCTATGTCACAATCTCTAATATGCAGGTTTAATTTATTATGCTGCATCTACTGAACTGTATTGTGCCATGCAATACATTACCACAAACCTGGATAACATGTTATAAATCCTAACCTGTCATTGTTGGCGACAAAGTTGCTATTCACAGTGATAATCATAGTAATTAAGGCAATCTAAAGTTGATGGGATTTAGTGTGTTTGTTTGGGCCTTAGTTCACTTTTCCTGTTTTAGGGAAACGAAACTGTGTGAAAGGCACATCTGTATGTGTATGCTTATGTGCATATGATTGTGTGTCTATGTGTTTTCACATGCATCTGTGTGTTTTTGGTGCTGAGGGGAAATCTGCTGACAGGTAGTGTGTCAGGAGGGGGACAGTGGCGCTTTTGAAACAGACACAAGAGACGAGTCTCAGAGAGAGGGAGAGAGAAAGAGGGCCTCTTTCATGTGACTCCACATTCCACCCAAGCACAGGCAGAGAGAGGCACAAGACAAGACATGCGTCCCCCCTCGTCACTCCCTCTGCCTCCTCCCCCACTGCACCCGCTCTCCCGCCCTCTCTTCCCCATCCAGCCTCCACCCCTACCCTCTGCTAGTGACCTTAACATTTATCAAAGAACCCCATGCTGGAATTCCACTTCAGCATCTGTGTCCCAGTAAGTCTCACACACACACACACACACACACACACACACACACACACACACACACACACACACACACACAAACACACACACACCCCCTGTCGCAGACCAATCTGTTTTGAATATTGTGGCGCTGTGGAGGCGCTGTCCTCGTTGTTCCCTGAGCTAGGGAGGCTGGCCTTAGAGACACACACACAGGGACATAGACACATGCTTGCACACACATTCTCTCCTCCTTCTTGTTTCTTTATTGTACCTCCTGTCACTTTGTCCTATTCATTTAACCTTTCATTAGAGCCAGCAGACAACCCTGTGTGTGTCTGCACAGTTTCAGGAACAATGCCAAAAAAGCCCCACTGTCACAGTTATTAGATTCCTCAGGCCCCATTTTGCCCCGGCAACTCAATATTAAGAGAGGGAGAGTAAAAGAGTGGAGGCAGAATGAGGAAGAAAAGGGGGAAAGAGAGGCAAAGGGGTACATGGTTGACGCTGCTTCACAACTCCTATGGTGAAGGATTCTCTTGACTTGTCAAGGACATGTGCCACATGTTGATAGTAGACAGGACTCAGGCACAACAAGGAAGGGAATGTTAGCCATGACAGAAAAGAGAGGACAGGCATGGTGTGACTCTCTTGTGCTTTGGTAAGAAGCACCCTGGATGATTTAGACTGAAAACACAAACAGTTTGTGGAGGAATTCTGTTTTTAATGGGCAGCTAGGTGGAGCAGTCTGGTTCCCAAGGAAAGACAGACCATCGTCCCCTTCTTCTTACTCTGTCTGACACTCTGTCTCTATCTCCTCTCCTCTTCTCCTTGCACAGCGAGCCACATCAAGAGAATCCTGGTTTTATGACCCTGTAATAAAGGGTGTGTGTATGCGTTAAGTTCCAAATTATCCAAAAATAATTTGTTCCTTTGTATTTTGAATGAAGAAAATAAAGAAATACATAAATAATCATTCTCTATTCCCTCTAACAAATATTAAATAGCTTATAGCAGTGTAAAAATCTAATCCAAATTCTCTTTGCACCACCTACCTACTTCTCGATTATGGAAATAATCATAATCATGATTATTTTACACGATTACTCATTGACTTTTGGAAAGACTTAATTATTGAAATTAAAATACAACAACAGTGACACAGTTAAACGAATCAACAGTGCAAATACCTTGACTGTGAAATTTCTTTTCTTGTTTGAGTCTTTTTTTCTCCATTCAGAACACAGGACAACATAAGCGTTGACTTGCAAAACGTAATGAGCAAAATATTCATTTTTTTCAATTACTCTGTTTTTGGGATTGTTAACAACAAAAATTGTAATCACGATTAAAAATCGATTAATTGCACAGCCCTTAAGCCTTTGGATCTGCTTTGATGAAGGCTGTACTGCCTCTCTGGTAAATCTTAAGAAAAGCCCAGTGCAGCTCGGCAAATGTGTTTAGGTCAGTCCAGCCCAGTCAGCAGACAGCGGACGGCAATGCTCCGCCAGTAATACATTAGCTAAAATGAATCAAGGCCTGCAGTGGAAAGGCTTTGGTCAACTCTAGTGGGAGGCAATGAATTGCTCACCAGTCATTGGAGATTGAGCCAGGGCACACACACTGACACATACACACGCACGCACATACACACACGCACACACACACCATGGCCTGAAGACAGAGGGCCAGAAACAGAGCAAGAGTCTGAACCCTGACCATCAGGCAGCAGTCTTGATGAAGTCCATCTCTTACTCCTGTCACCCCTCTGCTCTGAACCCTCCCTCTCTCACCCCTCTGAGGCCACCGCTCACTCTGTGTGACTGACTCTTTATTATCCTCATCCCGTCACTTAGTTAGAGGGGTGACCAGCAGTCTGTCTCTCCTCTGTCCTCTCTGTCATCCCCTTTTCCACCATCTCCCTCTGCCTTGAGGCTGTCGATCCACCTGTCTGCCCCACATCTTTCTAATTCTCTGATTGGACTCTTTCTTTCCTCTCTCAGGGCTGTAATTGATGGTGGTGTTATTGTGTCCAGTTCTCTGGCCCTAAAGCCGTTGCTTCAGGTCAGCACTACTCTACCATTTAAGACATGCTGGGAATGAGGAAGACAGTGAAAACCTTTTATTTATTTATTTTTTTCCTGTGTGTGCATGTTCCTGTATGTGTGTACATTTGTGATTGTTAAAACCAGGGTTACCTATTTGCTTCATCTGTTTAAGCAATCAAAGCGTACTTGATTTTTTCGTATTTGACTTTTTACCTGTCACCTGTACAATAAGCAAGGTCCTCATATTTAAAATACATGTGTATTTAACTGTTTTCACTTTTAATTTTGATCTCAACGGACACTATCTTATCTTGTAATTCTTGAAAGATTTACAAGGTTACCTAGGCCTTAGGCCTGAATGATTCAGTACCTGCAAATGTTCATACATACCCACCTGAGTTTTTTCCATAGCTTGCTTTTTCTATGTATTAGGATGCTGGTTGTACGTATATCTTCTTTTGGACCAGATTTCTGCTACAGTACAGTAGTTGAAGAGATCTAGAGTTTATCTAAGCTTTTCCTTTCTCTTTTCTTCTTTCTCTTTGTCCCATTCTCTGTCTGTCTTGTTCTCTCTTACTCTAGCCCCTAGTCCCTCCCCAGCATGGACCTTGTATTTATTACCCTCTAAGTAATCACTTTGCTTTCTCTTTTGATAGACTGTTATTGCTCTAACTAGCCGAGGTCCCTATAGGTATTTGGAGGCTATCCAGTTTTATTAGACAAAGGCCTCATTATTCAAGGCCAGCATTAAGACTACCATTAGATCCATTTGCCCCCTAGTCACATGTATCCAGTTGCAGCCAATTCATATTATAGCCTGCACACTTAGTATTTACAACACAAACATGCTCATTCCCTCTTGTCAAAGTTAAATATAGATGAAATTAAGAAAGCTTTGCCACTTTGTGAAAGGTAGCTGTGAAGTTGTGTCTGTTCATCTCTACAGTAATAGAGTCTTTGTGCAGATTACATATAATGTACAATCAATGTCATCAATGTCTAGTAACTTAACAAAAAATGCTTAAGTCGAGTTGAGACATAAACTATAATTTGGACATATTTGTGTTAAAGCTTTTACCCTCTCGCCTTTTTTCCACTGCAGTGGTTGACTGACATTTTAGAGTTGGCGTTGCTTGGAAATGTGTTGTTAGCTTAAGTGGTGTGTTACCAGCTTAGCTTGCTAACACTAGCATTAATTTCATCTACACAACATTTTCGTTCATGTTATATCAATACCTGCTCAGTCACTGACAGGACCTAGCTAACGTTAGTTGGCTCTTTTTCATAGGGGATCAATTTAAATAATATTACAAACCCTTTCTAGTAGTAATCCAATTACAGTACCAACCATATAGAGAAGTCCCTCCCATTTTGATGAACCACTTTGTGACCTTATTTCGAAAAAGTGAATATGGTAGTGAAGGGCAAAGGAGGAATAATTTTGTGGTCTTGTTGGAAATGCGCCATGAATTACAATTACAATTTGGAAGTCAAGTAAGTCGCAGTTTGTTGTAAAACTACACACCAGGATGTCGTGTAAGTGACAACTTTCTCTCTCACTAAAGACATGATGCATGTGTGTTTCATACGGTGATGTACTCACACATGAAACAGGTCTTGTTTGTTAGCTTCCTGGCTGATGAAAAGACCGGCAGTCACTGGATAAAACACATCAGGTACACATCAGGTTGTGTGTGGAACATAGCTAGCTAATAGTTACCTAGCAAGTAAGCAAGGTGCAGTATATTGTGCGAGACAAGAGATGTCATGCCCACTGATGAAATCTAATGTTGGAGGAGCTATCACTGCAGTATTTACAATGTTGACTAAATAAATACCCAAGTCATAAACACAAAGTATATATATTCATTACGGCAAGATTTACTGTAGGACTGTTATATTAGATTGCATTTGTTTTAGCTAGGTGTACCTAATAAACTGAGTGTATATACTGATTGGATTTATGTACATGAGATGCCCCAAACTATCAAACACCCCAGATATCAAAATAATTTAAGAGAGAAATAAACAGCATGATCTCAAAAGAAACATCCCAGCTGTAAATAAAACAAGTTTAAAGGTCTGTACTCTGAAGATCACTCATAAGCACCAAAAAATCACCAGTTTCATTTTAGAGAGATCTTGGGTTCATGGCCCACACACGTATACTATTGTGACCTCCTCTTCAGGCAGCCAACACGCCCTCAACCTGGGGGATACAAAAAAACAAACAGACGCTCAACTTGTGGCGGAGAGACAAAGAAATTTAAGATGCCCCAGTTTTGATTTCTTCCATTTATTTGTTGCGGCTTTTTAATTTCTTTGTAGCCACCTATGTGTCCAATATGGTGCTCAGCCCTTCTAATCGATGGATGAAATATTGGGTTTCTTTGTTTGGTCAAATATCTCATTGCTGTCTGGCCCCTCAGGCAACAGGATCCAAACTAATAAGAAATCTCCTCTGTCTCTCGGGTTGGGTCTACAGATGAAAAAATGATTAGTGGAGAGATAAAATGTATCAGTGACTGAAACCAGAATTTTAACAAGTTTGCCAAGTTAAAACTGAAGCGTCCAACAAAGAAGTTGACATTTTGACAGATCTTAAGTGGGATGGTAATCAACAGTGTGGTAAATGTCCACACTAAGCCGATTTAATTTAAAAAAGTATATTTTCATCTCTGTTGGCTTTCTGTCCAAACTAAGGTTTTCGCACTGAGCAAAACTGAGCTTTGAGATACATCTAAAAACGCTGGTGTTGCATGATGGTGTGGATGGTGAAAAAAAAGGCTTCCTAAAACGTTGATGTATATCTATAAAGCCACTTTACTCTTGCTTCTAAGTGCTCATTTGAATGCCAATGTAGCTGAGCAAATAATACAGATGTTCTTATAGTTCTGTATTCATGTTTATGTTATCTGACAAGTTTGCATGTGTAAAATAATAATTATATTCCTAGTCAAAGTACAGAAGTGCATATATAAGTTGCAATCAAATATTTTATTATTGTTCTTCTTTAACAGAGAAACATGTTATTGAAAGTTGTTTTTAGCAGTACTAAAACAGAGTATGTCAATGTCAAATTCCTTTTTTATATAGCCCAAAATTACAAATCACAGATTTGCTTTAAGGGGCAGTAAGTGTAAACAGTGAGCACGGGTAACCGATCTGTGACTCAGTCTTTGCTAGATTTTTTGTTTGCAAAAAATAGAGTTGGTAAGAAGAGAGTCAGCCATTTTCCTTTTCATTGTTGTATTTCAGTTTCGTACGTAAGCAGACTTTGATTATAAATATATTTGTGATACGTCAAAGACAAACGTCATCCGGGACAAAAAACATTCCCCTCAAAACGTAATTGAGAATGCAGGTTTGTTGAATTGGTGGGAACATCATTTTTTGGAGACAGGGCTAGACATGGATACAGCTTCATATAATAATCTTGCTGAAGCTTATGTTATTAATCAGTAATTTTGTAATTTGTGGTAAAGAAATAAGCAAACTAACATGCACATACCTATGTCCACACACTTTTGTTACATGCTGGGACCCTCACTGACTAAATACAATGTTCTTTCTAAACACAATAACTCAAAAACCAAACGATGTCTTGCAAAAATGTCTGAAATCTTAAAACTTAAAACTCACAGTGTCTCTCACAAAGATAGACATACAGTATGGTAGTACACACATGCAAACTCAGACAGGCTCTCAAACACATAGCGGGGAATAAAAGCTCTCTTTAAAAGTGGCTCATGCAAGGAGGGTCAGGGTAAGAGAGGGAGAGAATAATGCATTAATGTACTACAGAGAGATAACATTTACAGTATCTGAATCTATCTATATCTGCATGATTTATATCTTTCCTGTAGGCATACAAATAAACAGAGTGTGTGTAAGACAGAGAATGGGAGGGAGGGGCGAGAGGGTGTGTGCACATAGCGAAAGAGAGGGGAAGAGAGAGAGTGCCACTTTGGAGTAAAGCTGTCATTACCCAGGCTGGCGCACTCCCTCATAAATACTGATAATGAGATGTTTTCAGCAGCCTAATCATTTGCCAGTGTAGCAGTAGGTAATGTGAGAAGAACAGACTTTCCTCTACTTCTGTCTGGAGATGATACTCCAGATTCTATTTAGTCATTTTCACAGCTAGTCTTATAGAGTGGAACAATAGAAAAGGTTTTCTTCTACTCGTCTGTGGTTATCACAGGAAAAAAAGTGGTGCAGATTCTGAACTGCTTGAAGCAACTCAAAAAGAAGAAGAAATGAGAATCTGCAGGCTACGCTAAATATCTCCCTCTCTATAGTTTTATAGGCAAAATACTGTTGTCAGTTACACTTCATTTCATACATCCATGTTTGTTTTTCAAAATATATTATTTGTGACAGCATTTAAACACTTTAAACAACAAGTTTATTTAACCTTTATTTATTCAGGGACGTTTTACTGAGACACCAAAATCTGAGGCTGGTCTGAGGCTAACCATTGTGACCCATGAAGGAGCCCTGTTTATTTATCTGCAATTTGTAAACTTGTACATTTTTTTTTTTTTAAATGGGCCCTGATCTGATTGGGAAGTAGTGTTGGGTACCAAAACGTGGTGCCAATAGGGCACTGGTGTCGATGTAAATGGTAATGAGATTGAATAACAAAAATTTTGGTGCCTTATTTCGGTGCCTGACTTTACACTACACTCGGATTAACCCTTGTGTTGTCTTCCCGTCAACCATGAAACACTATTATTGCTTTTTCTGACATTTTTGTCACTTTTTCAATGTTGTGGTTGCTTTTTTTTGATTTGATTTCCTAAGTTATTTGATATTTCTAATGTTGAAATTTCAGTGCTTATTTCGAAGGCCCCCTTTTTGTGATAAAAAACTGAAAACATGAGGGTTAAACACAGTTAAAATGCTGAAAGCTAACGTTAAACAGTGTAAAGTGTAAACTGTATTTCACTGTAGATTCCAACACCGGGATGCAACAGTCTGCTCTGCAGCGCAGCAGCTGCTGTTGTCGCAAATAAACAAAGCAGACGGTGCGTTCACTTAAAACAGGTAGCCTCGTGGTGCATTCAAAGTTATTGTAAAATACCCTTTTCCCAACTGGTGGTTGTTTTTGTCGTTCAACAGCAATTTACTGGTGAAATAAATTATTGTTATAAGTTATAGTTAATACATTATTATTAAATCTTTAATTTTGACCATATGGATTTAGCAATAAACAAGCCGTTCTTTAATGTCACTGACTGTTGTTTAGTACCCTTCTTTTTAACTTTATTAAAAAGTATCGGTTCAGGCACTGGCACAGTTTTAAAAGTCGCTTTAGCTCCGATATCGGAAAAAAATCAAACATACCTAAGCATATTGGGAAGAAACAATTGGAGCCGTAGTGGATTAATTGCAATGGCTAGATCAGTGGTTGTAGAGAGGGAGATTATCCCATCACCCCTAATGACTTAAAGCATCTGACTTTGACACCCCAAACTTCAGTCCACATCCAGTCCTCTACCAACAGTAAACTTTGTTTCTTTTAACCATGACAACCAAAATATTTCCCAATTATTAACCATAGATCAGAAAACAGATCCATGGGTTTTGAAAGTTGCTGACGAACCATGTTAGGACCTGACCTTCAGAAAACGCTCATGTGTTACAATAAGGTTGTTAGTGTTAGTTAGGGTTGTTTTTTTGGAGAGCACTGACAGACAATTTGATTTTCTGTTTAGTTTGGATGATTTGTGGTTTTTACCTGTAAATGCCACCTTATTTTAGTAGTTCTTTGACATTTATGTACTGAAAGTTAAGACACCAATGAAGATGTCAGGCACATTTGTCTCAGTGGAAATATGGTCTTCTGACAACCCTTGACTATCCATTTCAAACATTGTTTCCATAAAGCAAAGGTGAAATAGCATAAGTTGTTTGTATTTGTGTGTGGGCCTGAGTGTTTGCAGCCTCTCTCTCATCATTTGTACCAATGAGGGTCACTGTGTGATGTCCTAAAAGAGTTGGGAGTTTCCCTCCTCAGGACAGCTGCATGAAGGGCCTCAGATGCCCCCTCTGCTCTCGCCCCCTGGCTCAGAGATATCTCGAGGCATTCCCAGGATTAAATAAACACGAACATGCCTTTGAAAAGCAGCCATTGACACTCCACTATATTATATTTTTCCTATGGGCCATAAATCGAATGGGTGTTCCCCAAGAAGCTCCATGAAAGCACTGTACAGCATGTCATCTTCCGCTGCCTATCTTCCACTGGCCATTAACCAGCATCCTTGATTACTTTAATAGACCCTGCATACTGCCTCTCTCTGACTCCACAGTGATTGGACAAACACTGGTGTCCCTAGTGATATGAGAGGAATACATTGAGGAGCTACTGTGGTTTTTCATGGTCTTGCTGTGTATTGTTTACTGGGTCTGCTTGATTGCCCTCTGTCCAAATCAGAGGGTACAGGCAGGCAGGACAGGGGTCTACAGGGACGCACTGTGTTGTGGACTGTCCCAACGTGCTAAGAATATTCACTCACCCCATGGCTCTAAGGGGCAACCCATCCATAGCTCAGTAAACACCCACAAACAGACATACACATACTGGGAGTCATACATTTGTGCACCGGGGACTATATGGCTGTGCATAAATGTCGGGGGTGTGTATTTGAGTGTGCGTGGTAGGAAGCCATGTCTGTCACATCACAGATAATTACCCCCCGTGTGACTTTGCTTCTCACAGTGGGGAAAACAGCAGATTCTCCACATTGACCGTGGCATATACAGCTCTGGCATAATACCAACCATATGCTATTTGAAATGAAATACTAAATTTTAATATATACTGTACATCTTTTCCTCTGGTCTTGCCATTTCTTTGCTTTTTAATTACCCTTTTTTCATCATCTCTGACATTAGCTCTAAGTCATTAGCTCATTGCAAGTGGCAGCCATTTCCATGAAAATAGAAGAATATATCTGCTTTTTCTCCTCTGTAATCTTCACCCACCTCTGATTTTTATCTGTTAATCCCTCATTTAAAACTCATAATTAAGCTAATTAGACACTCTATCTTACAATTGCACCTCATTGACCAGATAGTGGGAAATTTCAAAGAGGAAGGTTACATCTCTGAGTTAGAATTTGATAAATGCTAAAGGCCAACACAGTCATTCAAGCTGTAAATACTTTTAGTAGATGGAATATTTTCCCCTTAATCTGCTGTGCAGATATTTTTAAAGGCGTGTGTGTTATTCAAAGCTTCGTGGAATTTATATTTCATGGTCATGGTTTGAGAGCAGGTCTGGTCCTCAAGGCTGCCATTGGCTAACCTTGCTAACCAGAAGGGTAACATTAGCATGTCTTATCAGAGCAAAGCACTGTAAGTAGAATATGGCTTTTTTGCTACCAGTCCAACCAACAATATGTGGGAAAAAAACGTCTTGAATCAACGTGTGTAGGCTATACAGGACTATGGCGTGCAAAAGTCAAGTCAGTAACACATGAGTTACCAGTGTACCTACTGGCCCTTAAATATCAACTGCTGCTATAGGAAACACCCACTCAGAGGCCTGAAGGTTAAACACTGTTTTAACAAATAAGTCCAAAAACATCTTGTATCCTCTTTTGAAAGATACTTTAAGGTAGCCACAGAAAAGATACAGGAGAGTGGCTCTGTTTCTTTCTAAAAAACTGATTACACCTAAAGTCCTCTATCCCATGATGCTGTCATGTGGTCCTGAATTTGTGGAAGCTGAGTGAAATGAGATTTGATTATCACAGAGAGATGTTAGAGGAATTCAATCTTTATGTTTGTTTGTGCGTGTAAAAGTTTTGACCCTATCTCTAAAGGGTTGCGGTGACTTGATGTTGTTTAGACTCATCTCCCTGCCTTCTCCCCCCTGGAGACCTGTCTTTGTAGCAATCCCAGCATCCTGTTCACTGCTCTGCTGCATCCATATCGCACTAATGATCATGGGAGTGGACAGCTGCTTAATGCAGTAGTGTCATCAGCGCTGCTTTCTGATAGCAGCTCCATTGCACTTGACGGGACTCAAATGCATCTGGTACACAGGAGCCCCCCACATTTAGCAGATCGACTAATGTGGTTTTGGAACACCTCGGTAAAGGTGTATTGGATGGGTCCCATATCACAGTTAAAGTGTATGATTACAAGACACATCACATTTGGAGTGTATGATTACAGACAGGGTTCTTTTCATTTTTCACTACTCATAACAAATTTCAAAATGTAGCTCTCAGTGAAATTAGAACTATGTCATAAAAGATTTTTAGATTATAGTATTAGATGGGACCTTTCTGTTTAACCTTCCAAAAACAAAAAATAGGAATTATTGCCAAAACCCTATGCTGTTGTCATTTCCCTCTTCTCCCCTATGCTTGACATACTCATGGTTTGGTGACTGCTTGGCGACCCATCGTGCACTAGAGGGGTGCTCTCTTGGCCAGCAATGGTCACCTGACCACAGTATATGCAGTTATCCAATCATGCGCTCTCTCTCTCTCACACTCCGCTGGAGCGCTCCTGTCTGGTGCAGCTAAAATAACAGCAGAACTATTGAAATAATACTACACAGTACAAGTTTCATAAGGGTGCAAGAGGAAAGGTACACCCGCTCAAGGTGAGCTATGGGATCTTAACATGTGGCTGTTTTTTCCACTCACATTTGTGTGTGTGTGTGTGCGTGTGTGTTTTTTGTAAATTTACGTTAAAGGACACGTCTCTCAAATCACACATTTCTCATTTACATCTGTTGGTATCTAGTCATGCATATAGTTTTCAACTATTCTGAAGGAAATTTGGCTACCTAACCAAGCCACTAGACAGTAAGATATTCAATAAAAACACAGTCAAAAGAGCATTGCACACCTTAAATGAACTCTTTCTTAGAGAGAGCAACTGCTGCCTGATCTTTTTACAGACAGCATCAGTATTCGACTCAAAAGAAGGCTTATTATTAATCACAATGGTTTTATTTTCCCTAGTTTTGAGCCCCCAATATAATGGACACAGACCAGGTAGACATTACTGTAAGCAGTGTCCCGTTTGAAGTACTAATAGTGTGTTATCCAGCAAATCAGGGACACTATGTCTGGAAAGAGATGCTGCTGTTGAATGAAATTGTTCTGGGGTTTGAGCTCCATTACATTTAGATGGTGACAAACATCTCAAATATTAAATCCTGGGCAAATAAAACACAACTATCCACAAAGCTGCATATCCCAAGAGGTAAGTGAGAAAATGCATATACTGTATGTGTTTTTTTGTAACTAAGGTGAACCCACCCATTAAATCTGTCAGAGACTAAATTACATGTTCTTATGTGAGGAGATCAGGGGATGGACCACAACTCCTCACTCATCTTAGATCTCTGTCTGTCTCTCGTTTTTGGTGCCTCTGTTTCTTTCTCTTTCCTTTACTTTCTTTCCGTCTCTCCTCCCATCCTCCCTTCTTGCAGTTCATATTTCAGTTTGTTCCCAGGAGCTCGCAGGTCTGTGCCAGACGGAAATTCGCTGAGGCTGCAGGAGCCCCCTTGGAGGCCACATGGAGGAGGGACAGGAGGGGAACAATCAGGCCCAGTCCTCCCTTGCTATCCCTCACGCTCGTTCTCTCCCTCTCCCGTTTACTTTTTTCTCCCTTTCCCCCTTCTTTTTCTCCCTTACTCTCATGTCCTCTCACTCCCGTCTCTCTGTCTCCAGCCTGCCAGGCTACACAGGTCCTCAGGGTGACTTGCTTTTGGCTCGGGTCCCTCAGCACAGGAGCCCTCTCCTCTCCTCCTCTAACCACTGCTTCCCCCCCAACTTGCTCCTGTCTCCCCCTCCTCTCCTTCCACTACCCTCTTTCCTTCTCCAGCACTCTCCTGGGGGGGAAGACGGTGAGGCCATCCAGTCCTGAGCTGTCCATCAGCAAGGGTGTTTACTTGCAGCGTGACAGGCTGACACATCTGGAGCGCATATTCACTAGTGTTCACACTCTTTCTCTCTCACTCTTTGCTTGGCCCTCTATATATCCTAATGCTGCCATCAGACACATTCCTCCTGCTCATTTCAGGGCCATTTGTCGTCGTAATGGCGAGCCCACCTCTAACTTTCATACACTCATTATACAAACACACACAAAGACATGCACATGCAGGGATTTGTTTTCATCCATTTTTCCCTCTTTCATTCACCCCTCCAGTGGTTTTTCTGTTGCATGACAGAAATTGGAGTTAACCACAAGCAGGGGTGGGCTGAGGGGGAGCGGGCAGAGCAGTGATGGGGGGCAAAAGTCAGCCTTCTCTCATCCCCTTCTCTCTCACTCTTCCTCTATCTGTATCCCTATTTCTTTGCTTGTTCCCCTTTTTCTCTTTTCAGTGAGTGCAAACTAATTGCTGGAGCTCCTCCGCTCCTTTTTGGAAACCCATGACTACTGGTTTAATGAAGTGACACTCTTTCTTCATCCTCTGTCTCTCTCCCCCAATGCTCACTCATCCTCCCACCCCCACCTCCCACCATGTATCCACCCACCCTGTCTCTTTTCCCAACATTCCTGTGCTGGTGTGTGACTGTGATGGCTTGTCATCTCACAGGAATGTCCTGCTCTCCCACCTCGTCCCCCCGATTTGGCGTGAAGCATTTGCTCCTGGTTTCCGACTATGCACATGTACACACACAGACACACATGCAGGGACACACTTGAAATGCTAGCTTTAAAAAAAAAAATGTGTTCATGCAGATGGTGTCCATTGGGCTGCATACCTACCCTTGGCGTGCGGCCACAACAAGCACAGCCATTCTAAGATAGTCTCCAGCTTGTTTTTCAACTGTAGAAAGTGTGCACTAAGTTATTTTATCTTATGTTGCCTGTGGTAAAAAGAGCCATTTACTCTCTATGGTAACCCATGGAATTCTCTTGATTACACTAATGACCAAATACGGCCTACCAGAGCTCTTTTTAAGGAGAAGCACTTGTTTATTGCAGTTTCATAAATGCAAAATATAACTGCATCCACAAAAAGACAATTTGCAGCTCATTTACTGAGGTCAGGCCACATTATGTAAAATTAATTGCACAATTATTAACTAAATGTAACACATGTGGAAATCATTCCAGTTGTACATCCTCCATACAGGAGCATAGAATACATTATATAACATGAAGTACATGTGACACTAAGTTTTTAGCTTTGAGAGCGACACATAATGACTTTCCTCTAGTCCAGGCATGTTTTATACTCTCCTGTTTACATATGGTGAGGACTTATCAGAGGAACATGTTTCACTCAATGAGGGAGCACTTTCAAAGGAAGGCAATAAGAGAGAATATTGTCAGTCCGTTTGCGTTTATATGTATGTGTGTGTGAGGGCATTCAACATAGTCTCCTGATTGGCGTCATCCTCAGGAACATGTCTGGCTGGTGTGTGCATGTGTGGGATTATTTGTGTGTCAGAGTATTTGTCTGTGTGCGTGTGTGAATGTGTAGGAGATATCACCAGGCTCTCATGTTTATTCAGCTCAACGCCTGGATGACCAGGACTTATCCGCTGTCCTGATTACCCTGCCTGGCCTGCCACCATTAATCCTTCAGAGACCTCAGGCCCCTTAAAGAGCCCTATCTTACACACACACACACACACGTGCATTTTCAGTATCAAGAACACATTTTATTCCTTATATATACATATACATGGAATAGAATAGTATATTTTTTCTCTCTCTCTCTCTTATGTTTTATCAAGGTTGTTCTCTGGGCTTAGTGTTTTTGTGTATGCGTGTGTGTTTATTTGTGTGTACGCTCTGACATTTGCGCCTCCAGGAACCTTCCAGGCATCTCACTAGGCCTCTAGTCCCTTTAATTCCCAGTGTATTGTGTGTGTGTGTGTGTGTGTGTGTTTGAGAGAGAGATGCAGAGGGAGAAGTGGTTCAGTCTAATTTGTGCCACAGTATTTTCTTTATCATCTCTTGTAAGTCTCTGTGAAGGCCCACATAATTATGTTTTATGTTCAGTAAAAATGACTGTGTTGTAGCTCTTTTCCCATAACAACTATATTTTTCTAAGGAGACACAACGCTTTTCTGGTAAGGGGCCTGTTGGAGCAAACTGAGTGTGAGCATGTGTCTGCTATTGTGTGTGAGTGTGCGTACATGTGTGTTTAGGACACCAGGGTTCTTTTCAGTAATAGTCACAGGGCCAAGACATAATATTGACCATGGCTGTGTTCCCTATTCTGGTTTTGCCCATAATAAATGATGCAGATTAGAAAAGTAGAAACACATTGGGCTGATAAGTAGCCTTTGGAGCTTGCTTGCCTTACAATTGACGAGGGAAGGAGCACTTTTTTCTTATTTTGCATCAATTTTAAATTATTGCAGTGACTCAAGGGCAGCGTGCGTGTCTGTGTGTGTGTGTGTGTGTGTGAAGTTTTAACTGTGGTCTGTGTACGTTTAGAGCGAGCTGGTGGTGAGAGTGTTTGGACTCTGAAGGAATGACGACGGTGTGTGTTGCCAAGTCCCATTTGAATATATACACAGTAGGGAACCCTCATATTATAAACAGGAACTCATGGGTGTGCATATGTGCACATAAAAACACGCACAGAGGATGGGGACAAAACACTGGCACTAGTACAACTGGAATAAGAACATTGCTAACTTCATATCTTGAGGCTAAGGTCAATGAAGCTAAAGTTGAAAACTGTGTTTGTGCGTTGGGAGGATATTTGTTTTAATGTGACACCCCTTGGCATTGCAAATGGTCTCTATGAGATGAAACGCCTGTTGACACAGTGTCTTCCACTGTTTTTTCTCCTTCTATTTTTCTACCTCATTCCCTTCTTTCTCTCTTTCATTTATATTGGGAGGAACCACATGACCACCTGAGCAGATACACACACACACACACACACACACACACACACACACACACACTCTGAGTCTTCTCCTCTGACTCCTTCCCCTCCTTTGACATCGTTCCCTCTCTCCCCTCCTGTCCCTATCTTCTCTTTTTCCCATAACAAATAACAGCGCAGAATTCCCCTCGCTTCTCTCCTGGGGATTTTTCATTACCGCCCAGTCCCCCTGCCCAGAAGGACTCCCCGCCTTGAACTGTTCAACAGCTGTGGTGTGGACACTCTCTTCCAAAACAGGCCCACTGTTCACAAACACCCGCTGGACTCAGGGTGGGGACTCTGTGTCAACCTCCACAGCTCTGGAGACCGAGTATCCCTCGCATGTGGCCCACCCCATAGCCCCCTCGCCTAGGGAGAGAGAGGCCTGAAGCTGGGCCATCACCTCTCCTTGTATTTGATTGAGAACAGCTTTCAGTGGCCTATGTACGTTAGAGGAAAGCTGTTTAAGAATAGATCACATTTACTACAACTTGGGTCTTATTTTCAAAAGGTTTGGCTGTCATTTATGTTGATTATGATAACATTGCACTGCTCTAATGTAGGTAGCCGTTCAATATCTCCCTCCCCAAAACAGTGGTTGGCAAATCATTAGCAGCCGTAACAAGGCATGGCCGGTCTGTCAAGCTTTGGACTTCTCCTCATGTTAAAGAGGTGTGAGTTTTTCAGCAAGATGCAATTGTAAGCATGTCCTGCAAAACAGCCCATTACCTAACAAGCATTATCTCCATGGTCAAGAGTTAGCATATCATTAACAATCTACGTAATTAGAAAAAAGCCCCATTCACCTATCATGTAGCCTCCAAGTCTATTTTTAAGACCACTTAAACAAGATTCTCATTTTACAATGAGTAGAAAAAAAACAAGTCCGACAGCATTTCTAACCAGTTGAAAGAGCTTATGTTAGCTTAATTAGCTAGCTAGGTACAGCTGTAAAAAATCGGCTAGCTACAGTTGTCTTGTCAGTAAATCAACTGACGGGTAGAAATGAGAAAGTTTTGTTTACTGAATTGCCGGAATTTCCGCCAAGCGCAGTGCTCAAAGTTAAAATTACAACCAAATGTATTTATACACGTATATTGAGATAGATAGATAAATAGATAGATAGATATATAGATAGATAGATAGATAGATAGATAGATAGATAGAGTCTCTGCCCTTAGCTTAAAGTATGGGGAGGTGCTGTAATCAAAGGCAATTACTCATCACATGCTGTGACGCCCCACAGTCAAATGCAAAGCAGCTTAAATTAAAACACACTTCATTTGAATAGATAGTTGCCTTGTATCCGCGCCTGGCGACATTTATTTCTGTCGGATCAGCAGAACGTGATTTGCTGGCTGGAGGGGTTTTTATAGAGGTGGCAGCAGTGTGTTTGTTGGCTTCTCTTAGAACTCAACACTATGTGTGAGTTGTTGTGATCCTATTCTATCTCAGGTCTTCTTTGGAAGATGTTAGGAAACCTTGGCAGCAATAATAATGGAAGTCCCCAGCACTTGGCCACAGCCCTGTTTGTGTGTGTCTTTGTGTGTGTATAAGTGTGTCCGTACATGGAGGAAATGGCCCATTTGAATGTGCTGGAGCTGGGATGGGATCAGTGTGTGGGAGTTATTTTGCTCATATACCAAAAATGAGATTATTAAGGCGCAGACACATGACCACATGAAAATAGCCCGTTCCATCCTACATGAGTGTCACAGTTCATTTGTGTACTTAAAGGAATAGTTCACTGCAAACTGAAATTCAGTCATTACTTTAAACACAACTTCCCTTCTCACTGTGTCAGTCAAAACTCACAAAAGCTTTGAGAAACAGTAAAAAATGTTGAACAAGAAATCTCACATTGTTCCATCCCAACTTTCTCCAAAACTACAACATTACTGAGGCCATAATTTTACTGCTTAAAACCATCCAAAGAACCAAACAACACCACAGAGGAATATTAGAAAATAATAACATGAATATTGGATTTATCCTATAGTGCAATTGTCTGGCTGCACTACATTTGCATTATTAGGTTTTATTATTAAGGAAATTTAACTGTGACCGGATGCTCCCTTAGTTTTTGAAAAAGGTTGACAAGATACAGGATATTAGTTTCCATCCAAATGTGGTGCAAATGTAAACCACATTTTCCAGATAATGTGCATTTCCATCCACTACTGTTATGTGAATATAAGGAGTTGGGTGTATTGGGATAAACAGCTGGTGGAACTAATTCTCCAGTTGGGTGCCATTAAACTATTGCAGAAGACAACAGGGCAACAAGATGTCGTAACTAAAAAAGTGCTATCAAACCTGAAACAATACAAAAACTAATATTGAATTTTCGTTTCCGTTATGTATTACTTTATTTTAATGAATGTTACAGTCTCGTCATCAACCCAAGCAGATCTGTTGTTTTTGTCTGCAGCTATTGTCTATCACTTCAGTGACAAGTGACGTTTACATCACATGCTTCATGTACAGCACGTTGTTATTTATTAGTTAAGTCTGCTACCACTGTACTGCATTTTTTGCTTTTCAACATTAGCCAAGCTTAAAAACTTTTTAGCGATATTTCAACTTAAAAAAAAAAAGTTCTGCGTTTCCACGCAGGTTTTTCTTAATGCGCAAATCAAAAAATGTCATTAAAACAGGTGGATGGAAAAATGATTACAGATTGATCTATTATAATCATTATGTGTACAAAGGCAAACATTAGGTAATAGAAGAGTGTAGGAGCAGCAAGATTTATATTATACTAAGAAAACTTTAGTAGTTGCATGGATTATTTATGATTAGTTTTAACCTGAGTGCAGTATAGTCTTTTTCATGGTTCAAAGCAGGTGCCTGAAGTTTGCTTTTGCATATTATGGGTAAAAAATTCAGCCATATTTTCTTCAAGAGTGCATCCTAAAAGTTACTCTTTAAACACACCACTTTTCTTTTAGACATAGACTATAATCCTGTTACTCTTTGCCCAAAATTCACTTGAGAGAATAATAAATGAGGTTGAAGTTTTGTGTACAGGATTGTCTCAGAAGCCAGTGGGAGATACAGCTATGTAGTGATGTGGTTTATTTGGATGGAGACACCTGGCCTGAGTGCAGGAGCTCGAGACTCTCCCTCTGTGCTCTCTTCTCTCCGGTGGACTGTTTTGCCGCTCCCCCCCCATCTGTCCACATTCCATTGACCAGGATACCTCTCCATCCTGACACAGAGGAGTGTGTGTCCATCTTCATGTGTATGTGAGTGTGTATGTGGAAGTAGGTGGCCTTCAGGCCTAGCCTCTGGTCACTTTATTAAAGTGTGTTTTAATTTACTCCTGTGCTCCTGTGAGCCACTGCATCCTCTCTCTCTCTCTCTCTCTCTCTGTCTCTCACACACACACACACAAGCCCCTCCTGAGAAATGGCTTATTAACTCTGTCAGAGAGTTGGTGGGGGGGCCAATACTTCCGCACCACATTCCTCAGTGTGGTCTGGTCACGTTGAATACAGTCACATAGTGAAACACACGCTGCCATACAAATGAAGAACACACAACTTAAACATGCATATATCTTCATGGCGATATGTGCAGACACATAAACCATAAACATACAGACATGTATCGTTATATGGCCCTCCATTGGGTCTTTGTAGGGTCAGACCCTGAGCTCAGCCAAAGAGCAGCAGGGCTGCATTTGTTATCCTAACAATTAACATGGTGATAATTGGTTAAATACCACTTAGCAGTACTCACTACATCAGACAAGGCAATTACTGCAAAATCAGATTTACTTTGCTTCAGAGAGCTAACAAAAAGCATACACCCTCGGAGATTTTGAAGAAACTGATCAAATATGTTTTCTTAATGTGAATGACAAAGTTTGCCATGACCTGTAAATATTTATAGTACTGCATATCTTTACTTCCATGCCTTCCATAATTTATGTGTCTCACCCTCCCTGTACATTATTCCCAGAGTCTATGCTCTGTCGTATTAAATATGGAGAAAGCTGTAGACTCTCTCAAAGCAAGGTAGAGAAGTCATGTTGGGCTATACTAAGGTCCTGGTGTGTGATGCTGGGGCCTCGGGCCCTCAACCTAGTCTCACAGCAGAGGCTTTGGGGCACAGCCAGAGGGGATTTTCTGTGTACATTTGCAGCTGTGTGCTTGTGTGTGTGACACTGTGTTTCTACCAGGGACTCCAGCAGACCAAAGAAGCATAAAATAGGATGCGCGCAGTGCATGGTTTTTATGTGTATATATTTGTGTATGTCACCATGGCGATGTGTGACTCCTTCGTTGAATGTAGAGTCACTGAACTGGCCTGCTTTACATGTGTCACTTGTGAGTAGCTTGTGAAAAATGTATTAAGAGGGCCAGCTGGGGTAAGAAATGACCGGGGGAGTGAGATAGAGGGGGAGGCAGGAGGGAGGGAGACAGGGAGTAAGGGGCACAGCTGTAGGGGATTAATGCCCAGAGTGGAGGAGCTGGAGCTGGAGCCCAGGAATGTTCCCCAGCGCCCCCTCAAGAGGGAGGTGAAGAGGGAGGGAGTGCAAGGAAAGACAAGGGCACAGGCCTCAGATGTGTCCTGTACTGCACAATCTTCCCCAACGTTTGTTGGAGAAGAGGACGGGAGCGGTATTTCATCCTTGTCAGTCTTGTCCACCATCTCAATCCCCACCACTAGCATCTCAACCCCACCCTCTCCTCCTCAGGCACTTTGGCAGTGATCAGGCCTAGTTCAAAAGACCTTTCTCCGTGCCACTCCTCCCTGCCTTCTTTCTGTGTCACATTCTTTGTCTTGTGAGCGCTGTGATTTATGGAGGGACACAGGAAGTATGTGTGTGTGCGTAATTGCACGGTTATGGTCAAGAGCGAGGAGAAGGGCATCTATTAGACGTCCAAAGGCTGTCAATAAAATATCTATCAATTCTTTCCTCTCATGATCGCTTTGCTGTGTTCACTACACCCTGAATGATAGCCTGAAGCTATGAAAAACTTATGAAATAATAAACATAAATTTAACAGGGTATGGCTTTAAGCAAGAATGTGTTTTTTAAACCTTTGTGAGGCTCAAAACTGCATTAAGTTAAGCCTGCATTTGGACTTTTTACTCCCCGTTGGAAGATATTGGGTGGTGTTGTGGCAGAATTGTTTTCTTCCTGCATCTGTGCCCTCCACCACCTCTAATTCACAGAAGTCCCCTTTTTGTTTCTTTGTGGACTTTGGAACCTTCACCTCTTGTCACTCCATCCAAACTCTTGGCGTTGACAGTTGTCAGGTCCAACCCACTCATTTCCTTGTGGCATGTTCAATGGGGCTGCACTGATACCCACTGACGACTCTAAAGAGGTGACCACGGCAATGGAATGGAGCGCCTGTCGTAGTGACGGTAAACCTGTCCATCTATCCTCCTGCTTGTTCATCCGTGTCTCTCATCCTCCCATTTGGAAACCACTCTACCTGGTTCGGACAATTACCTCGTGTCCACTCGTCTCCCCGTCGCTGCCTTAACTTCTCTTCCAGCCACTTAAGTTGTGATGGGCTAAAAGGGATGCTTCAGCCACCGCATGGCCCCAGCACTGTTATTAGATGCTCAGAGTCTTGTTGACAGCCCATAAAAATAGATTGGGTGTCTGAGTGTGTAAAAGTGTGCTAAAAACCATACTCCTCCTCAATGGAATTTACCACAACTGCTGGGTGTAAGTCCATTAATGTCTCCACATGTTTAAGCCTTTTGTCCTTTCTGATTACTGCTTCCTCTTGAAATTGAAAAATAAAGTAACGCCTCTCAAAGCCACCATCCTGCCCTGTGCACCTTGTCCCGCCACCAAGTACAAGCTCAAACAACTCTTCCCAGTCTGTAGCAGCAGGGTGGGGTGAAACAGCAGGCCAACCAGCCAGGAAGGTGAATGGATACAGGTCTCAACACATAGCCTCTCAGTCACAGACGCTACAACACTCAATCCCCTCTGCCTCCCAAGACCTGATACACTTCAGGTGATGACGCACATTTACGTCAAAGAAAATAATTTCCAATGCGCGCACACACACAAACACACACACACACAAAAGTCATGCTTCTTCTCACTGTCATTAGCCATGAGGACTTCAAACACCAGGTGATATCATAGCAGCCTGGGAACAAACAGTGCAGTTTCCTTAATCTTTACATGCCTTCTCAGCACTTAGACAATGCTTAATTGCCAGGGAAAGTTTTAACATCTGTTTTTATTCAATAGCCTTTATTGGCATGAGTCATCCTCTATGCTACTGCCAGCCGCTTTTTTCATCCAGCACTATGTATTATGTATGCATACAAAAAACATAATTTAACCAGCATTCCTGCACACAGAATGACTGATAAAAACAGTAAATAAAGTACAACCCAGACTTTCATAGGTACTTAGTCCTTGGAGGAACAGGGTTTTATAATTACCGTAAGAGGATGAGGCAGTGATGGAACTTTGGGGCTTCGCTTGTTGTGCCTACAGGGGCAATGCATTGTCTTACCATAACCTATTTATCTCATAAACCAATTTTATAATACTTTTTAAGGGTGTTTTACCCTACCTTTAATAAATATCAAACGGTAGAGAGATGACAGGAAATGAAGGGAGAGAGGTAGGCAGGGAATGACATGCAACAAAGGAGCCAGAGATTCTTTTGTAAAGTACATGAATGGGATTTTTGCCATCTCAATACTTTGAGAGTGCTGCTAAAATGTACATTTATCAAACTACAAGATAACAAACCTGTTCTTTCATATTTTAAATACATTTGATAAAGTGTCCTCAATTATCTTACATTATCGAACGCCACTATTAGTAATTCCCTCAAATGCCCGAGTTTCAAACTGTGCAGAAGGCAGCAGCCTGCGTGGCCTGATAAACTGCTAATGGTCTGAATGGGGATCAGTAATTAATGTTCTCCATGAAGCTGAAGATGAAATTGGTCAAATCCTTTTCTTTAGACACAGTTGAGAGCCTTCTGTGGACACTTTTTTATGCTACTGATACAGGACAGCTCCTCTTAAGTCACTGTACCACTGAAAGATAACTTTACTACAACCACTCAAAGCTGTGGTTATTTAGAGTGATGGTTTTCTTGTGTTTTCCTCTGTGTGTGTGTGTGTGTGTGTGTGTGTGTGTGTGTGTGTTTGCGTGTGTATGTGTTTGTTTGTAATGCAGCAGTGGTCAAAGCAGAGCCAGGATGTCACCATGACCTGATCACTATTTGGGCTCATGACTGAGGAAGGGAGGGAACATGGAGAGAAAAAGACTTAAGCAGATTAAGTAAGAGAGGTTTGGGTAAAGATCTTATGTAGAAACAAAAAAATGTGCTAAAGATACATAAATAATATTGGATTTCCATTTAGATGGTAATTGACCATTTCCCAAACCCCTCCAGTAAACAGAGATTGTCTAATCATAGCTTAGCTAGAGACACCACATGTTGAAGTGGTGTGCAGGTGTTTGGCAACTTTCTCATTTGATTTAGCAAATTTTCAGACCCTCTTAGTGACTTTATTTCGACTAGTGACACGTTTAGCGAATTCAGACCATCAGGGGAAAGTGACATACTATATTGTAATTCATTCCTATGGATGCTGGGTATAGGGTCTCTTTCCTTTCCTCCTGCGCCATGACCAGCAGGCAGTCAGCTGAAACAACCTCTAAACTTTATACAAATGATACAAGATTACATCGCCAATATGCAAATGGTTATGACGTCATCTGGCAACTTTTAGCAACTTTTGGAACTAGTGTTAGCTACTCTCATTGGAAAAGAATTGCCGAGACTGCATGGGGTATCAACAAGATAAATACTTGGCATTGAAAGACTTTTGAGGTTGCTATGTTTTTTTTTTTTTTTTTTGGCAGAACCAAAACCACAGCGTGTAACTTTACTGTAAGATACAACTGTTAGCATGACAGGCTAACTCTCTTAGAGTAGATCCCAAATGTTGCCTACAAGCAGCTCTCTTCTGTTTTTTATTGGATTTACACTCCCGCAACCCCAGCCAAACACATTGCTTAACCTTCACCATAAAAGCCTTTTCTCTTATAGCGTTTAAAGTGCAAACCTACTGTTTAAATAATATCAACATCAAGTATGTAAGCCAAGCAGCCAAATTGTGTTACGTTAGAACATGTAGCTTTTTGATACATGGTGTCATGTACAGTATATAACCATCAAGAGCATATTCAATACCCCTTTCACAAGATTCTTGTTTTTAAACAAGTCAGCCGGAGACTTATTAAGCTAATGTTAGCTTAATTTGTTAGCTAGCTGACAGTTGACAGTTTGCAAAATCAATAGTCAATGCTAAAACTGAGGTAGCTGCTTTGTACGTCTTCGTCTAAAATCAAGATTTCAGATCCATTGGTTTTTTTAAAAAAAAAAAGCTAGATCTATCAACTGTTATCATCGTAAACTGCATGTGCTTGACAGGCATAGTAAGAGTAACTAATGGTGGTGGAGCTTAGTAAACTATGTATTAAAGTTAAGTGTAAAAATGCAGCAAAACAGCCAGTACTAAACTTTTAAATCCCAAGTTATCCAGGGCAAACTTATCTTTAAGATAATGTACATTCCGCCTTTTCCATTAACTTGAAATCCTTCTTGCTCACAAGATTGATACATCTGGCAAGCTTGTGATCTGACACTGAGCCAAGGAATTTGAACATTGAAGAAAAAACAGGGAGCGACTGATAAAAATGGAAATTATCTTCGGGGAATGGTCAAAACAGACTAAAGTGTCAGAGTCCGAGACAGAGGTAGAGGTGAAGGTGTAATCAAAATGGAACAATTCAGATAAAGGCAGAGAAAAAAGGAAAACAACGGAGAGGGGAGAAGAGGGGGAAAAGAAGAAAGAATCAGACAGAAGGGCGGAGTGGAGTGTTTTTAGGTGTCTGGCTATAACAGCATGGGTCTCTCCCCTGACACCTCCACAACTTATCATCCCCGCATTCCTGGACAGGGACACTCCCCTGCCCACGGACACTCCACTGTGTGTGTGTGTGTGTGTGTGTGTGTGTGTGTGTGTGTGTGTGTGTGTGCTGTTTTAAGTGAAAGGGCAGGCTGGCCTCCCTCTCAGGACATCTGGCTGCAGAAAGAGGGTTTGTGTAAGACATCTTTGTGTGTGTGTGTGTGTGTGTGTGTGTGTGTGTGTGTGTGTGTGTGTGTGAGAGAGAGAGAGCAAAGTGAAAGAGAGGCATAAGAGAAAAGCAACAAAGTCAGAAAGAATGGAAGAAGAAAGGTTTATTGTGAGTGTGTCACAAACACAGTTTCCCTTCACCACCTTAGCAGGGCATTAGGTTGTAGCAGAGAGTACAGAAAACATCTCAGGGATTTCCTGCCATTCAAAACAGCCCCTGAGTCCCCTCTCCACTCCAACCTCACAGTCTGTCCACTAGCTCTTGAAGTGAGGGGTGTGGCTGCAGACAGGCTCTTGTTAATTTATTAAGGCATCCAGTCTGTGTGTGTGTGTGTGTGTGTGTGTGTGTGAGAGAGAGAGAGAGAGAGAGGCAGGCAAGAGGAAGCGCTCTGTGAACTTTACTGATTAAAGCAGGAGTGATGTGTGTTGTTACAGCAGCTTAGTAGACAATACAATGTTGTGCAATGACAAAGGTGGAACCTTAACTATCATTGACCTGCTTTAGAAGGAGGTTCAAGCCAAAATAAAAACTTTTTATCTTAATTAGTAATCCAAATAAAACCACAACTTGGAATACTTTCACATAACCAACCAAATGTAAAAAAATACTAGTAATGGGGGAGGAAATCTGTCAAAATTCCTCAAAACTACTTCCATTTTGGGTTAAGATGACTGTTTATTATCCAGCTAGTAAGGAAAATAGGAAAATAAGCAACAAAATGCAAAAGTTGTAAAGTATCACATAACTTATCAACTAAAAACAAAAGTAAAAGGTTTTGTTACGTTCAGTAGGCAATTTGTTCATTTTTAACAGGGAGATTGGTTAGTTTTGTTCACCTGCAATCAGCGATTTGCCCTTTGAATGAGAAGAACTTTTGTCTAAAGTAGCAATATAGTTTAAAGAATATTATAGATCCAAGATAAAACTGACTCAAAAATGTCACAATTACAAATCTGTCTACTACTACTTCAGCACCAGGGACAGCGTCATGGATTTATCATTACACAGCAGTTTGGCTACTGATATTGTAGAGCTATGGTCGGGGCCATAGATTCTAACTTACATTGATCCTTTATCAATCAGATAAAGGATCAATGAGTCTGGCAGACTAGGCTAACATATTCAACTGTACAACTCCGCTGTCCCTGCACTCTCTGCTAACTGGGGATGGAGAGGGGAGATGGAAGGTTGACATAGGGGCATGCATTGTGGTCATTTTGCTAACAACAGGGATGACACCCTCCCTCATTTTCTCTTAAATCGCCTACTGGTTACGTTACTTTTGAATGATTGAATGAGTAATTGTTTGTACTGAATAGCTGCAATTTTAATAATAACTTTTAGAATTATCATTTTCTGAACAAACTAGCTAAATTAATTCTGTGACTTGGCCAAACAACACTGAAGAACTCTCTGCTGACGTCTGATTAATATGCTCTCTGCATGCTAGTGTCTGTGCTTTCACGCTTTGCTAAACATGGTTTTGTGGTAGAAGAAAAATCACTCGGTGTTGTTTTTGAAAAAATAAGGAGTGGGTCACTTTTGAATTAAGTGAAATCAATGATATTGATTCCAATTGAACTCACAGTTATGAGGATTGTATATCTTCATGAATTAGCTAATGACCTAAATTGGTCAATATTTCTAAAGAAAACAATGTGGGCTTACTTAGAAGTTAACTTTAATCACTAAACAACAAAATAACCCCAACAGGAGCTCAATGACATGCAATTGCATCATTTCATCTGATTATATTTATGTAGAAACAGGAAACATGTTTTCATTTTGTAATTAAAATTACAATCATAGTATTAGTCAGAAAATATGAAATACATATTTTCATAAATGACAAATGGTCTGAAGTTACAAGAGGTACATTAGCATATGGTTTACATGGGATTACATTGTAAAAAATAAAAATATGCGTAAAGTCACATACCTGTATGAAAGTTAATAGGGATTATTATTCTTAGGTTCCTGTGACACAGAAAGCTCCAGTGTTTTACTGCCTCTCTCAGAAGACAGCCTTCCAATTGTACTTGAGTGTGGGCTGCTGTGTTTCTCTGAGTCCCTGGCTGGCTGCTGTCAACATGTGGCTTGTACAGTTGCCCGAGGGCACAAAAGCTCTGATGGAACTGCTGTTGGCACAACAGAAGGCCGGGGGGAGCGGGTGGCTCTGCAAAGTTATCTCTTTGAAAGAAAAGTGTGTGTGTGTGTGTGTGTGTGTGTGTGTGTGGTTGTAGCTACAGGGAGCGTGTGTTGTTTAACAAGCGCTCCTTCCTATCTCAGCCATCTATAGCTTTGGCTTTTAGACTGTGATTAATAGGGGCTGAAGAAGGCCATCACAGAAATGCAACTTTGCACAACTATTAAATGTTTGCTGTGCTTTGCAGGAGTGAGCGTGAAACCTCTTATAATGTGATCAGTTTGTGTAAAACATGCACAGTAGTACATAGCGTAACTTAAATTAATATATTTGAAATAGTTTTGTGTACAAGAGCTAAGCAAGAATGTATAGATATTACAATGTTATATTTAGTCCTGTGCCTCTAAGTGTGTGTGTGTGTGTGTGTGTGTGTGTGTGTGTGTGTGTGTGTGTGTGTGTGTGTGTGTGTGTCTGTGCCAAGCCCCTGTGCCCTCCCCTGTCTCCACGCCTGGATGCTAACCGCTAGTGAAGGCTAGCCAATTATCCCCAATCAAGCTACCCTCTCTGGAACTTGTGTGAGAGGAAGCTCCCACTAGAGCTTATACTAGTCATTATGGGGCATATCCTGACATTAACTTTCCTCTTTTTCCACCTTGACTACATTTATCATTATTCCTTTTTCTTTCTTTCTTTTTTCTTTCCTTCTTTCTTTCTTTCTTTCTTTCTTTCATTCTTTTGTTCTTTCTTTCTTTCTTTCTTCTCCTTCTTTGTCTGTCACTTTCTCTCCCTCCTGCCCCTAACTGAAGGCATGATACAGCCATTGCTGAAGCAAAGCAGCAATCAAACACACAAATGAAAAGCACATGGGTGCTAATTCATGCCTTCCTAATAATGCATTAAGGACATTTGGGGTTGATGATAGAGGAAAGAAATGTAGGCCATGCTTGACGTCATTTGCAAAAGAAGAATGTGTTTTTTTGTGTGTGTCAACTGGAGATGCAGAATGCCTGGTATTGCTTGAAAGATTGTGTGTATGTGTGTGTGTGTGTGTGTGTGTGTGTGTGTGTGTGTGTGTGTGTGTGTGTATGTGTGTACCTATGGGAAATAGGGCAGGGAGGCAAGGAATTCTGGGAAATGTCACACTTACACAGACTTCTTCTCTCCTTTAGAGACAGATTGGACAGAAATCAACTCAGGTAATTTACCCACATAGAGACAGTGATTGCCTCTTAATCTTTGCCTGTATATACTGTATATATACTCTTTCTGGTATCTTAAAAATTTTAAAATCTGTGCTCCAGGACCTAATTTGGAGTCCTGTTTAGTCAGAGAGCTCCACATGTTTGATGTGAACTGGTGACATTGGCTTGTCGGTGCTCAGCCAGATCAGCAGGCAGTGGGAGAGAGAGACCAGGCGAGGTGTGGTGCCTGTAGGTGATCCACTTCATTCTGCTCCTGTCTTGTTGTGACAGGACCGGCATTAAATGGAAGGAGCCAGTGACGGAGCAGTGACAGGCCCAACCCTCCCCCTAGGTCTGTGTGTGTGTGTGTGTGTGTGTGTGTGAGAACAAGCCTGCATACAAGCTTCCATAGGCATTTTTCTGTCTTTCAATGGGACCTGACAACTGAATGGCACTTCGTCCCACTGCTCATCAAGTGGTGGCCGTGTTACATTAATGACAGTTAGCTAGGCATGATAAAATGCTTTCATTTAATTTCCATATATAGTACTTATGTGTCAAAGAGCAGGGGTGTGTGCAAAGCTACACACTTGAGATCAGCTTATTACAATCAACACACCATTTTGAAATTTTCACCACATGTAAATGTCATAGTGGGTAACATTGCACATGTGAGATCAATGAAAAGGTGAGAACCATCATAGGAGATGACAGCTAATAAAAACAATTCTGCTTCTATGTGTGCTGCTGTTCAATAAGCACTTCAGACACAGCTTCTTTCCTCATAGTGTGTGTGTGTGTGTGTGTGTGTGTGTGTGCACGTCTGTGTGTTATATGTTTGGACCCCACATTCGGGGTCCAAAAACTGGGAATACAGTAGACTTGTGGATAGCTCTGTGGGGACCAAAATGCTGGACCCCACAACTTTAAAGGGATGTTTAAGGGTTAAGACTTGGTTTTTGGATTAGGGTTATAATTAGGTTATGGTTATGGTTAGGGTGAGGGTTAGAGTTAGGCATTTAGTTGTGATGGTTAAGGTTAGGGAATGCATTATGTCAATGGCGGGTCCCCACAAAGATAGTGAGATGCACTGTGTGTGTGTTTGTGTGTGTGTGTGTGTCTGTGTGTGTCTGTGTTTGGGGTTGATATGCAGTAAATGTTTGAAGATACCATTTTTCTTTATACTCTCTCCCCTTTGCTCTCTGTCTCTATTTCAAGCCAATTAGGTGTGTCTTTTAGCAGATTTGAAATATAAGTTGAACATCAGCTCCCTTCATCGTTGAAAAGCACATCTCAAATTAGTGAGCACTACACCCCTCCCCCCCTCCCCTCTCTTGCCAAGCCTATCACCATCTTTCCCTCCTTTGCTCCTGTGAAGACACAGAGGCCCCCGGGGCCCTGAAATGTCTCCACATGTTGGAAATTGAATCAAACGGCATCAATCAGGACACCTTTTTACCTCCCCCCTTTCTTCTTTCACTCCCCTCTCTTTTTTGTCTGTGTTTGGTGTCTCTAAGCAGTCTGCCAGGGTATATAAACAGCACCACTAGGAAGCACAATTGCATATAAAGTGAAACCAATGAACTATAAAGGACTTTTTAAGGCTGATGATGCTTTGAATTAGTGTTCATTCATCTAAGTCAGATTTCAGACGGCACTTTTTTTATTTCAAGTATTCTGTCGGTCCAATGTCTTAGAAACACCATCCCGCTGACACACACACACACACACACACACACACACACACACACACACACACACACACACACACACACACACACACACACACACACACACACACACACACACACACACACACACACACACACACACACTGATATTATTATCCACCTCTTCTGTGGCTCTCTGCTGTAAAATGAGTTTGCCCCAACTCCATTAAAACCTGCGCCAGCCACTCCCCTGACGCTGCCGCCCTATTTGCATGTGCTAGTGAGCCACTCCACGGAACAAAGGATCTCCTCTCTTCCTCCTCTCCTCCTTCACTCTGTCCCACTGGAACGCGCGATAAGTGGGCAGATGACATTCACGGAGAAAGACTGGAATAAAGTGACTCTCCCTCCATCTCTTCCTTTCCCCTTTTCACTTCCTCTATCTCTCCCTCCTCTGTGTACCACCCCATCAAAGGGGGAAATGGGATATTGCGAATGACACGGGCAAATCAGCAGTAAATGGGCGCTAATTTGATTGACATTTGGGCTGCTGTCACCGAGGCGGGCGAGGACAGGCCCCAGCCAGCAGACAGTGTGCGGCGTTTACCCAGTGCACAAAAAGCCAGCTTTCAACTAAATCACTTCTTGTCCGGTGGGCCCTGCCTCCTCGTCCCTCACTCCCTTTCCTTCGCTCCTCCTGTATCTCCCTCCTCACCTCCCGCCACCCACTGCCAACCAACTTGCCAGACTCTAATTGCGTATGTCCTTCCTCTCAGTGCAATTTTCCCATTACCGCCACAAGAGCAGCCGCACAGCTCATCTGAAGCAAAGTTGTCTCCGAAATATGTACCTCCAGGTTAACCCTTCACCAGCTTTACAAAGCCTCCTGCAAGCACACACTGCATGGTGGAGAGGGACAGTGTGTAATGTGTTTAGGGTTTGGGCTTTACTGTAATAAAGAAATGGCATCATTTTATCACAGGAATGACAAACAAATTACTCTACTTTTGTTGGTTTTATGCAAATTGGGTTATAGTTGTTAGTCAATACTGAGACTCTCTTGTTAGCAAAATAAATCAGTCTGACACGTGTACATAATAAAAGTCTAACTTTTTTGTTTTCTGTTTTTCCATGTTCTCCTGTTGCTGTCTCTCCATTACAAATTTAAGTTTCTTTCTGTTTTTGTTCTCACAACAAACACGTAAGTGATAGGGCATCAGAGCCCTTCACTGTTAGCTGTCATGCTAGGATCACCATACACACACATTTATCTCCAGTCACAATCAAAGCATGTTTAATTCAGAGCATCAAGTCTCTCTAATTACCCACTTATTTTTCTCTCTGTTTCTTTCTTTTCCCACCACTTCTTCATTTACTGTATGTCTGTGATGTTGGATTGTGCCAACAGCAATGCCCAGGGCAAACAGCAGAGGCACCCATGGCAATGAAATGCTAAGAAGTCCTGTGTCATTTCAACACACAATTTACAAAGGAGTTTTGTGTATGTGTGTGTGCATGCACAGGCATGTGAATGTGTGTTTCTGTGAGTGTGTGTGCATGGGCTTAATGTCATTGTGTAAGTAAAATAAAATATATAAAGTTATACATATTCTGTGTATTGCTTACAGTATATAAGCAAACCTAACTGTGTTTTTGACACAAATTAACCAGCCCTTCCTCAACACCAAGAGGTTTGTGCGGGTGCATTGGGCAAAACTTTTTACTAGTAAAGTGTCATTTTCCTCAGGCATTTCTTTTTCATCTGTGCATTACTGGCAATATACAGTAGCAAGGTGTAGCAACTTTTACAGACAAGTGCACGGTTTCCCAACTGATACATGGTCTGTTGTTGGGTTGGAGATGATATTCTAGTACTGCTATGAACACACCGCTTTATCAGATACATGAAGAACCTTTAAGACAATTAAAACTGATCAGTTCTACATCACTGACCTTCCTCAGGACCACCTTTCCCCACAAATCCTCTGTTCACATCTACATCCAAAAACAGCAGGTTAGCGGAGTGAGGAGGAGATGAAGCTGCATGCTTCATCGCCCTCTTTTCAAACATATCTGGCAAAAGTAGCATCTGAAACATTATTTTTAACTGCAATAGAGGTCCACTAGACCTGAAGCTGTAATATCTTTCATTATGGCTAGTAAGATTATCTTAAATGTCATAGAGGCTGCCCTAGAAATTAAACATATTAAGCTGCATATTTGTGGATCATCAACAGGATGATTATGGGTAATAGTCACTTTATGTAAAGGGTTATTGTTGGATGTAGATACAGCCAAATGAAATTTAATGCAACTTTAATAATCACTTGGGTAAAGAGGGAGCCATCATGTCCTCTCTGCATTACACTTGACTGTGCTTTAAGCCCATGATTCGCGTATGTTGATGGTATGAAATCAACCCTGATTTATTAACTAAAAGAATAGTATGTTCTAGTCTTGTTGTGACTTGAAATTATCAAGAAATGTTTTGTGTATGAAAAGTTAATAAAAGGCTTTGCCATACATAAATAGGCATGCCAGGTTAAAAAATGACACAAATAAAATTCCTTTTTGTGGGGGAATGACCTTTTTGATTATTATCAAAGTGTTGTCCACTTACACAAAACAATGTCACCACTGTTTGGTCTCTGCCATGTAGTATTAGCCATGATGCTGCCATTTAAAACTGACATTGTCCTTCAGTATTTATATACTAGGTTACTAATAGAACACTATGCAATAATACAGTACATGTCTTGTGTGTCCTAGACAAGTGTTGCAGGGAGGAAAATAATGGTGACTCGTTGCCCTGGGGCCAAACCTGCACTAGATGGAGGAAACAACTGCAACGCACACACACGCGCACACACACACATACAAGCGCCATTAACAGAATAAAACCATGTTTTCACTTTGTAAAACTCTCCTTGGTATATTGAATTCTTGAGAGCTGGTAGAGATAAATCCAGGATGTGAGCAAGCGAGGAAACAAGGTTGTCCATTAGTCAGCTGCTGTGATAGTCTAAAGAAGCCACCCTTGGCCCTTAATGGCTTCTCAGCAATAATTGCTACACTACCTCCTCTGTTCCTATTCACCACTATGTGACATGCTTTTCCTGGAGCCACTGCTGTACATGTTCACGTAATAGTTCTAGTCAAAGCATCTCTGAGGAGCATTGTGCTTTACAACTTGTACTGCTCTAAAAGAGAGGGTCCAGGTAAAGATGGGACACTGAAAAGAAAGGTTATTTTTGCTGCCTCAGTCTCTTTCCTGCCTTCTACTGCATTTACTTAGCTCTCTCCTCACCTTCTCCTTTACTCTCTTGGCTGCAAGCTGTATTAATGTAGAAAGTTAGATGCTTTCAATGTGTGAAGGGCACATTTCTCATTCTACTTTTAAGATAAAACAGAGGCGTAGCCCTGATGGTTTGGATATGCTAAATGTTTTGGGGACTCTTCTTATTTCTTGATAAAGTTCTGCCCCTTTTGCCCGTTGTCACACAATGAAAACGATGTGTCACCATAGGGCCCTTATACTTATGTGATGTGAAGCATGTGTGTGTGTGTGTGATTGTGTTGTGTGTGTGTGTGTGTGTGTGTGTTGAGTGTAAGAGACAGGAAGAGAGAATGAAAGAGAGAGAGCGAGACAGGGATGAATGGAGAGTCTCACAGGTCCTCCAACTTAGCCAGGTTAATGGAAACCATTATCACACACAGCCACTCTGTCTGTACAATCAGAGTCTCTCTCTCTCTGAGGGAGGCACTTTGTCACTCACACACACACACAAACACACACAGATACAGAATATATTTGTGCCATGTTCTTCAGCCTTCCCTACTTGTTTATCTTTCTGCTGTACAAGCTGTTCCTAAGTCTTTGCATGGGAGGCTAATTATTTTAGCATATAGCTGCCACTCTTATTTTGAGCAGTAAGGAACACTAGGGGTCATTTTACTGAGATGAGTCAGAAATGGTTCAGCTGGTAGGCCTGACTCAAATCTCACCACTTTCTCTTTTGTTCTGTTCAGCAGCCTTTTTTCCTGAACCGGAAAGGCTTTCATATCAAACAGCAAATGTGGCTCAACAAACATTTTTTCTCCTTAAAAAGAAAAGAAACAAATGCTGCAGTGACACAGATTCGCCTGCTACATTTGCTGCGAGGCACAAGGCAGCATCAAACATTAAGCAATATGTGAGGCACACTTAAAAGAGTTGTTTGCTGTGGAACATTTTTGGACAGTTTTGTTTGTCTATATTCGTGCCACTGAGCAAAGTGTAAAAGTGTAAAACATGTAGGGATTCTTTTGAAACATGCTATCCTCCCACAGTAGCTTGATTGCTGAAGGCACAGAGAGGTGAAATGTCATATTCATTCTATCTCTGTGTTGGCCACATGTGTATTAAAGAATATCTGCATGGCATTGAATGAGTGTTTCACTATATGAAGCCACAGTGAAACCAAGACGTCCATAAAGTACTGTAAGAAAACTTAATTCAAAATCACACAAACAGTTTTTCCAGGGAATGGGCATCCATAGCTATTCATTCTAGCATCTTTTTGGGCCCCTCCTCACATGCTTCTTTGTTGATCCCATCTCAATCAGAGAGGAGTCACCCATCATAAAAGCTACAATACTCAATTGTACACACACACACACACACACACAGCAGTAACCCTGCGTTCCCCTGTAAACAGTTTAGAGTGCCTTCTCTCTCCCTTATGCAGACACAGGCCAAAGCGTCAGTGTTGTGTTCAGCTAATCCCACTGTTTAAGCTTTGTTGGCGGCCTCTAGTTAGGCCTATGCATGACCTGAGGGGGAAAAATGTTTCATTCGTTTGTGTGTGCATTTTTGGTTATGTCACATACATTAGGGCCCCCTCTTTACCTCCCCATCTTGCACTAATCTTCATTTATATCAATCTTATAGTTTGTTTGGGTTCTGTCTCTCCGCTGTAAATCCCTCTGTCCCTCCCCAACCCCAGTTGTTTAGCTGAGCTTGTGCTTGTGTTCTTGTCGTTCTCCCCTTGATTGAGGTTGACCCAGCCATCTTCACAACCTTAGTTTATATATACACACACGCACAAAGAGCTCCTTGACTGTGTGTGTGTTTTGTGTCTGTGTGGTTTTGGCTTGCTTTGTGTAGCAACAACCAAAGGTAGGAAATGCTGTTTAGATTAAGTGCGTTCTGATGTCCTCTCCAGCCTCGTTGCTGCTGGATCATGACCCGTTTGTACCACAATCCTCGCTAACACTACATGCGGAAACAACAGCGGTTTTAGGGTTAGGCATAGGACAGAGGAGGTTTCTGTTATAAGATTTCACTAACCTCTTACCACATCCTGTGACTCTGTGACTTTGACTGAAGGATAATGATTAACTTGGGTGGAGAATGCATTATACAGACAGAAAACAATATTTTTAGTTTTTATTAACTGATCTTGTTGTAGGTATACAGTATATGTATTTTTTTATCTGATACATTTATCCTAAAAAAATGTCCTTTGTTTTTCAGGTTGCACTGTAAACAGATCAAATAAAAGCTTGTCTTATATATGTTCAGGTTTTGAACCAGATTTTTCATTTGATTCCTTAGAGGTGCTTACGACTGCCAAGCACTGAAGTCCAGCCAACTAGGGCACCTAAATAACAGCTATCAGAAATAAAGAGCTGACATCTAATGCCTGCTCTATGTTTTATTAATGGAGAAAAAAAAAAAATGTGTCCATAAAGTCAGTGTGGTCTCCTTATTTTCTCTCACTAGGCAGTCTTTAGCTGTGAATTTTTCCACTTAATCATCTCTGCTGGTACAGGAGAAGAAAATATAGATGTTCACTCAGCAACCACGAATTCATTGAAATAATTGACTATTTGTGTTGTTGTTTCACCCTTAATTTAAACATTTTCAGGTAGTATTTCTTATTTTAAAAACAACTCCAAATAACTCTTGTAATACACCAATTTGCATTAGATTATCAAATTTATTTCAGACATTACATAGATTTTGTCAAGTGTAAAAAGTGGATTGCATGGTTGTCATATTAGTATCCTAGACATCTAAGAGAAAACTAGATGATAGCTTATTTAAAAAAATCAGATCAATCTTAAAGGGGCACTCCAGAGATTTACGTAATCCTGCACTTCAATGAAGTTGGGGGACTCACAGGAGACAGATTAGAAAAGGAAAATGGTCAAAACTGAAACTGCAGAGGCTGAGGGATCTAGACCTCCTTAGTCCCTAGTATAGGTTTTTGTAAAGTAAAAAGGAGACTAAAAGGAAATTTTCTGTAGTGAAGGATAAAGGTTAAAAAAAAAAGAATCAAACAAAACGACAGGAACAGAAAAAGGAAAAGCATTCGAGAAATGAAAAGTTGCCACTTTTGCTGCCACACACAATTTTTTTGGGGGGGGTTTGTGTGACAAAGTTGTTGTGAGGCTGTGTGAAAAGTGTGTGTTGTCTCAGTGGTCCCAGCATCATTACCAGCACCACTGCGGCACACTGCCTTATCTACTGTGGCAACTGATACAGGGACAGACACTCCTCCAGGACACACACACACACACACACACACACAATCAAGGCTCAATGCCATACTCAAAGCGCTCACCAATTTACCACATTTTTCCCTATGGGTCCTCTTCATTGACGCTGCAGTCTATAGCGTGTGTGGTGGTAGAAGGATGGTAGGAAGGATACTTATTTTCAATATCAAATCCACTGTAATGTTTAATGTTTATGTTCAGATAATGAAACATTATGTCACATCTGAGCTTCCCTAAAGATGTGATACACACACACACACACACACACACACACACACACACACACACACACACACACCTGCACAGCTTACATACGTACATGCACCCTTATGTTCTGCCACTTCATTGGAAATCTTCATCCAAGCCCACGTGCCTTTGATTTGTGAGCTCAGTCAATTCAGTCACACATGCTCACAGTCATTTAAAATTACTGCTCAGGTGGGAACAATGGATGTGTGGGTGAGTGTGTGTCTATGTGTGTGCGTAAAGCAGGCCTCGGTGACTTCATTTATTTTAGTGGCTGAAAACGTAGCCCACACCTGTTCTACTACAACGCTCCCAAGTGGTCTTAGTCACATTAACGCTTTGAACCTCAAACACACTCACACTCACACACAGTCCATCTGGTATTTAAACTCCACTAGAACCCAGTAAAGTTAAGATTCATTTTTATGTAGTTGGCTCTTTTGGTGTCCACGTTCGAGGCTCTGCGCTGCTATGTGCTTTAGCACCTGGTAAAGTGGCTTTAACTGGTTTAAATGGCAAAACTGATTTCCTCTTTGAATTACTCAGACTCAAAATATCTCCCTCTCGGCTTACCTTCTCCTTCCATCTGAACCGTCCTATTCAATCATTATATTTTATTTCAATCTTCTTATTTTTCTGACTTCCTGCATGTCTCCTTGATTCACTCTGTTCTCTGTTTGTATATAAAATGATGTAAGTCGATTTATGATATGTATGGAGAAATGGGAAAAGGAGATTTTTTTCTTTGTTGTTGACATGAGAGGCAGTGCATGACATGTTAATGTAGCCACGACCCTATGTGGTTACATATTGCTAAAAACTGTATGTTTTCTTTTGGCAGCAAAGCAGAGGATGACTATTGTTACCCCTTTCAGACCCACTCCTATTAATCATGAGTGTTCGTGGTGTGGGTGTGTGTTACTAAGAAAGAGTGTACGTAATACTCACTGTAAATACATCAAACTAGAGCCTACACTGAATATGTACTGAAATATACACACTCACAGTGTTACAATAGGATAGGGCATAAAAACAAATCTGTGACTGAGCTACTCTACTTCTTTAAAGGTTCTTTAAAGGCATGAACATTTTACTTTACGTTTTTTAACATTAATATGCATTCCCCCAGCCTGCCTATGGTCCCCCAGTGGCTAGATATGGCGATAGATGTAAACCGAGCCTTGGGTAACCTACAACACACACTATTTAACCATAATCTACAAAACAACTACTCACATATCCCTGTTCTGCAGGTATTCCACAAGTGTGCCCTCGTTTAGGAGAAGCCTCCCAGCTAATCCTGCCTTGTACTGACCAAAGTTGGAGAAAGAGTTATGTAGCTGATGTGATCTTACCTAGCTACTGCGGATGTGTGATTACAACAAAGATAGTCTAGAAGTGAGATGTCTCACTCTGTAGCTAAAACAGAAACCTAAACACAAAGGGTGAAAACAGAATCTGCAGCAATGTGCAGTACACCAAAATATGGTGTTTTTGGAAAATTAAACCATGCAAACCTATTCTGGTACAACCCGAAAATACAATTATGAACCTGAAAATGAGCATAATATGGGTGCTTTAAATAGATATGGACATGAACATGAAGGAATTCTTTTAATTCTGCCATTATTATTTAATATCTTATTAGTTAACTATTTCATCTTAAATAGTAAGTATATTAATCCACACCGGCTGAGGTAAACTGTTGCCTAGCTACAGCGGCTGTAAGCAACAGAACACAGATAAGCACTGGAAAGACAGATGTTGGAAAGGATAGCAGACTGGCAGAGGAGACTTATTGCGAGGTGACACTGGGAAAAGTTGAGCTTCTGTCTTCAGTTTGAATTTACTTCCCAGAAAGACAAGAACATCACTGTTGGGTCATGTTTTGTTCAGAACATACAGTGGCTTGAGAAAGTTTACACACCATTGCTAAAGTGGATTAAAAAGAGGAATAATAAAACATCTTTTCGAAATTGATCTTAATGCCTTTATTCAAAAAATGTAGGAAACTCCAATCTGTTAAAGACACCAATTTTCTTTGTGAATGAATAATGTGTTGTAAATAAATACATGTTATTCTTTAAAATACAGGGGGCATAAGTATACACACCCCTATGTTAAATTCCCATAGAGGGAATTTTAATTCCAAAGGCCAAGGGAACTTTATCAGGAGGCATAGTATCCTGATCCATGAAATAACTGGCCTTTAAAAATAAAGATGTGCCTGCCTCTATGGGAATTTAACAGAGGGGTGTGTATACTTATGCCCCCTGTATTTTATGGAAAAACATGTATTTATTTACAATACATTATTCATTCACAAAGAAAATTGGTGTGCTTAAAAGATTGGATTTTCGTAATTTTTTAAAATTAAGACATTAAGGTCAATTTCCAAAAGATGTTTTTTTATTCATCTTTTTAAATCTTTTTAATCAACTTTAGCATGGGTGTGTAAACTTTCTCAAACCACTGTATCTGTTTGTGTGCACTTAGGCTCTGTTCAATTTTGAGCTACTGGTAGAGTTGTATCAGATTTAGAAAAAAAACATTGAGAGTATTATGTACTGTAAGTCTTTTTAAGAAAGGAAATGGATGATGGATGCCTTTTTGTAAGAAGTAAAGCCTACTAACCTCAACAGTAACTTTAATTTGTTAACCTGATTCACTGTGTATACTTTAGTTTCAGGATTATTTTGTACCCTCTCGTGCTGGTAACCTATTACTGTGCCTCATCACCTCATGCAGTACAGTAGCTCTGTGGTCTCTGCTTTGTTTTATGACACATTTGATCAAAACAGGATTCAGTGGTTAAATAAATACAAACTTTTAGTGTACTTTCATGTATCATAAATTACCATTTTATTTATATTTTTTTAATGGTGGATTTTTACAGATAAGCGTCTGCTTTTACATTTTGTACTGAGTGTGCGTGCATATGTGTGTATGTGTGTGACCATGGACGGGTCCTATATGGAAGCAATTACTGGCAGCAAGGGCCCTCAGACACCCACAGTGCCTTTCACTCTGGGCCAAGCGGAATGTATCTCCCTCCCCCTTTCTTGTTCTGTCTATCCATTTCTCTCTTTTTCTCCCTCTGTCTTTTTTTTACTACCTCTCTCTCTCTCTCTGGACTAAATTACTTTCGTATGAGCCTCAACAAAGGGGCAAGGTGAAACCCCTTTCTATTTTTTATTGGGAACAAAAACCACGGCCATATTTTAATTCACATCACACATTTCCAATTTGTGCAAACAAGCCCTGAAAATACCAGTGCTAATTAGACTAAACATAATTGTGTGTGTGTGTGTGTGTGCCGACATGTGTCCATGCTCTCATGAAAAGAGAGGCCATCTCCAGTTGCATTACTGTACCCCCTTTGGGTGCTGCGCTGGCTAGTTAGTATGCATAGCCAGAGCTATGTAGGATATGAGTTTTTGGGGGGTCCCTGCATCATGTGGTTTAGGTAGTTTCTATCTTTTACATGTACTGTGTACGTAAATGTGTCTTTGTGGCTTTGTTTGTAAAGGTAAGCTTGCTTTTTCAGGACATCCTAATTTAGAATTTAATCCTTGAAACACAATGAAGAAATTGAATTAGTGGTAAAGCATCCACTGAAAAAAGAAAACCCACAGATAAACTGGCAGTGAACAGTGACAGGATTAAAGCTGTCAGGATTTGGCAAACCGTTGTCACCCCTCTCTTGTTACAGTAAAGAAACGCTCAATGGAGGAATAATGTCCCCTGCCAGCGGTCTCTCTTTCCCTGTCGGTGGGAACTGAGAAGTCCGCATTTGCCACGTATATATCCCTCCAAACTGACTCTAAATGAGATAAATAAGTTCAGACTAAATTGGCAGCTTGCGTCCAAAGTGATTATTCTTCCCTAAATGTCTCCTCAATGGAATGGGAGAAGACTTGGCCTGCACCGGAATACCGCGGGGTGTGGCAAGGCGGTCTTTTCCAACACAAAGAAGTGACGAGTGATGGCAGCCAGAGTTTACTTGTCAAGGTTTTTAAACACACAGACACACACACACACACACACATGCAGCGCTGCTAACCCCATCCTCTTCAAATAGTTTGCCTCTCACTCTACACTCCTCCAAACTTGGCCCATGACAGGGTCTTGCATTCCCTTCCCATGAGCCCTAGCGTGGCTAGTCAGCAGAAGGACCCCAGATTTTGCTGGCTGCATCGCCGCCTGCCTCGTTTGGTAGCGTGCCTGGGCCCTTCGTCTCAGTAACCTTGGTTTGCCCCCTCTGTTTGTGAATTCCTGCCGCTCCATTAGGACCACACTGTCCCCAGCTAAATGCTTTCTGGCAGTGGGCAGCTGGACAGACCGGTGGGAAAGTGAAGTGAAAGCTCAGATGGTCTTTCAGGAAAATAAATAAAATATGATTGTAGTGTTTCACCTAAGAGTCATTTTGTGAGATTGCTGGACAAAAGCAGCGAGCTGGAGTGTGTGTCTGTTATAACATGCTGCCAGGTCAAGAGTCACAAAGAATTTTTTTTTGATGATGAATAATCGGTCACAGTTTTACACAGACACATAATTACCAGTTAAGAAAAGACAGCTACAGATCAGCAGCACTTTTTCTCCTTGCTGTTTGGTCCTGGTTATGATTGGTGCTTTAAGATGAGCTGAGAGTTGTGATTGGTGAATCAAGCCTCACCAGAGGTAGCGATTGGGAGGGTTTTGAAGCCTCAGATTTCATGCTGTGGCGGTGTTTTGTGTCTGCCAACACCCAGACTCTGGAGTGTTTAGCCTTCACTTCTAGTCCTGCTGTCCTACAGAATTTCATGGGCTTGAATAATTTTAAGTTATGTCTCTCCACCTCTCACTTTTCTTATTCTCCTTTTCTCTCTTTCACTCAATATTGTTTAAAATGATAGTTATTTGTGGTGCTGCGCTGGATAGTTTGTGGTTTTCGGAGCGGCTGCATTATTCCAGTATTAGGAATCTAGTCTTTCACCATAATGTTATAAGAGGCTTCCTTGGCTTAAAATATCAGATAACTTAAACAGAGTAACTATTATAAATACTCACAGTGTTTTTCAAGGTCCCATTTCAATAGTTACAGTGTGCAGCTTTGATAATGTATTGCATATTCTAACATTGCTTCATTTAAAGGGGAACTGCATTGATTTAACACATCCAAGTCCATTTGCAGGTCTTGGGGAGTACTACTTTGTTTATGAAAGAATTTGTATAAAGGCTTTTTGGTTTTAAAGTGAGCTGCACAAAATAAATTCTGTATGAGAAACATCTGTTGGGTTTAAAGTCTACAAATATAAAAATGAAAATAATCTCAGGTTCTGCAGCATTGATTTTGTTGAAACTGCCTAAAATTAATTAAGTTACAAAAGTGCAATGCTCAATTGCTGAGTACTCTTTATAAATGATTGACGTAACAATAATGTTCTGAGTATATTCCAACATTTTTAAATCAGTTCATTTCTGACCTGTTAATCTGATAGTTAACTCTTTCTACCAATGCATATTAGGGATGATTAGATATTTAATCAATATTAAGCTATGATATGAATCATTATCAGTTTTGATAATCGATTCATTGTTGAAGTAATTTATCAAAATAAAGAAAGCTTAACACTTGCCTGTTTTAGCTTCTTAAATGTGAGGATTTGCCACTTTTCTCAGATGTATATCATTATAAATGTATATATTTTGGTTTTGGAGGACATTAAAAATTGTGAGCATTTTTCCTGACTTTTTTTTTTACAGACGTAATGATTAATTGATTCTTAGTCAAGGTTATTGACACATTAATCAATAATAAAGCAATCACTATTTTTTTTCAATCTGCTATCCTGTTAATCTGTCCTCCTGCCTGCCCACATCCTTGCTGAGTCTTTTGCTTGTCTATCCGTTTGCTTGGCAGTCCACTGTGTCACAGCACTACTAATGGCCATTGCTGAGCCAGCCTATTTCTAAATGACACCCTCCTCCATTCAATACAGCTGCCCTGCAGATACACACTTACTTCTCTTCCTCTCCCTTTTTCTCCCTCCAGTCTCTCCACCACTTCCTCTCATGCACAACACAGCGGCTTCCCTCCCTCTTGTGAAGGTAAAGCAGTTTCTTGTCAACTTTCCCTCAATATTTTCCACTCAACATGCCTCTTGTTGAAAGAACCTTGTCGTGTCTCACACACACACACAGACACACACACACACACACACACACACACACAGAGTTTCATACATCACATATCACCGGCTGGATGACTGACTGACAGTGTACGACTGTAGCATCCTCTCCCCGCTGTTAGCAGCGCCTTCACCAACAGGATGATTCATTCCTTCCTCTCCCCCTTCTCTCTCTACCTTTTTCATATTTTTCTCCCACTTCACTTCACATCCCTTCCTTCTCCTTTTAATCATCTTTATCTTGTTGTATGTGTGTGCATGTTAGCAGCAGAGGGTGGCGTAGCATGTTTCCTCTGTTGTAAGACAGAGCTGTAAGAAAGGATATGGAAGCCAAATTTGTTTGGCTACAGCAACCCTGCCAGACTAAATCCTGGATCAAAACACGCTCGTGATTACTCTCATTCTCCACACATATCAGGTCTCCAACCTCTGCATACCACAGGTACCACTTGTATTTAAAGTAGTTCAAATGACTTTATTCATTCTCAGAGGAAAATCAGAAGCACTCGTCAAGACCGGATGTTCATTGTGTCTTTCCTCTGCACTTTTCTGTCCTTGGACCACACACACTCACAAACTTTCCCCTTGAAGTTCATTGGTTAATCAGCCAGGGGTTCCAGCATCCTAAAAGATGGTGGTGGCAACATTTTGGCACTGGCAGCTCATAACTGGATTGCTGTAATTATTCATTGGGAGAGTGATGCCTTCCAGGGGCTGAAGATTGATTAGGTTTGATATGCGACTTAGTGTAATCTGTCTTTGACCAGGGCTCCTGTCCAAATTGGCAGGAATAATAAAAAAGAGAGAGTTATTTTTTAAAGAGAGCGTAGAAACGAGTGAGCAAATGAAGACGGAGGTGGGTGGACAAAGGGATAAGAGAAAGATTGAGGCATATCCTGTGTCTTGTCTCTTGTGGCGCCCTTTGCCATACACAAATCATCAATCTGCAAACAACAACGGCAGGGTAACCATTTTGTTTACTGTTGAGCAAGGCTCCCAAGCTACAATAAAGCCATTACAACCTTACAATTCAGCACCTCTTATTGTCAGTATTATTGTGTTCTCAGTTCAAAGTGTTGGTTTTATAAGCACATAAGGGGTATTATTTTCTTTTATGCCTTGCTTGTTTTGTCAGCCAGACCAACGCGATCCTCGGTTGTCTCATTTTCCACGACTAAAGTGTGTCTTCAGTTAATCCTCCAGTGTAACCATGGCAGAACTTAAAAGGCTCTGATTAGGCTGTTGTGTCCCACAGGTTGGCTAGATATAAACTCGTGACACACTCGCAGTGCACATACATACCCTAGAGACCTCTCTTTGTGTTAATTAAAGGAGTCTCAACTGCAATTAGCAGGCTTTACAATGAGCGTACCCACAGATAGACACATAAACGCACACACATACACATACACACACTGAAACAGATACATCCAAATTGTGAGCACATTTATGGGCCCACAAACACTCTTTAAAGTTGCTTAACTATCACTGTGCCATTGCATTTAGATGTTAGGTCAACTACACCTCATTGTCTGCGCTGTCTGCGGATGGTCGCTTTTAAAGACATTGAAATGTGACAGTCACTTTTAGCAATGACTTAAATGGCCAAATAAAGATTGAATGCTGCAAAGAAAATCTTAATGTGCTCCATTACTGAGACCTAAAATCTTATTTTCTTAAAAACAGATGACAAAACACATCTGTTTGTCCTGGAGGCACCTACTATAGCGGAACCTACCACAGAGGCAGCTTTGAGTATGTTGCCATGTATTTATGTGACTGTCTGCGGGCAGATTTTGTCATTGGGATAGCATCACAAGCATGTGCAAGATGCAGTCACAAAACTTTACAGGTGTGTAGTTGAGATCAAAATGAAGGTTAATTTTGAAATTTGGCTTGATCCGAGCAAGGGCGTTGGAAGTAGGGGATTAAAAAGCTGGGGCCTTTAATTCTATTTAACTCTAGTAATCTGCGTTAGAGGCAAAAAACACAGATACAGATCTCAAAATAAAACAAAAACTGCCTGCATTTTGGTGAACTTTAAATGTCTGTTTTTTTGTCTTTTTGTAATCAACCTATGCGTAATATCCTGTGTCTTGTATACTTTTGTACAGTATATGGAAGGAATATAACCCTTAGGGTGAACCTGGTACAGCTGGATAGAGAACCTCAGTTTGTAATTCTGTTGCAACCACACAAACTGAGAACTGAGTGGCTGTGCTTTTCTCCCCATTAGACCTAAACATAGAGCCTGGGTCCATGGTGGCCAAATGGCTCATCTCCTTAGGTACCAAATTAGACGAGAGCTGTCCCAGTGTGCTCCAACCTTATCTACAGGAAATCAAGGCCAGGTGGAACTTAAGTGAATGAAGCCCCACTTTGGCACATTCTAGCTAGGGAGATGGTGGTAAGAGCAAGGGCCCCCTGGAGTTTGTCAGAGTTTGGGAAAAGACAATCACACACACGCACAGGTGCGAATACCTACTCGCTGATGTTTGCACATGGGCACAAACTCACAGTGCATAGGTGATGTCAACTCTGTGGCAACGCTGCTTATCCACTCCTCTCCCATATTTACTTATTTATTGCCAGTGATGGCTGTGATGACAAGGCCACTCACTCTCAGAAAGCCTCCAGGGCTCCACGACATCCCTTCAAGCCGTAGCGTAAAAATTCTCCGAGCCCCAGGCCTGGTTTGATGATTTTGACGTGAATTAGTGCGTAGTCGAGTTGTCGGGTGCATTCAGGGGGCTAACTGTTCTAATGCGTTTACCCGCTTGCCTTTGGAGTGTGTCTGTGGGTCTCAAAGCGAAGCAAAGTGTCACTTAATAATTTAGTCGTTGGTTTCGTCCCCCTCGCCATCCATCCAGCCATTCACAGCCCTTTATGTCTTGCCTCTGGGAATGCGGCGGCCTTCCTGCCTCTCAGGGAGTGATAGAACAAGCATAGACAGGTGACAGAATCCGGTGTGGTGGGGTGTAAGGACAAAGCGAGAAAGATTGACTGTGAAAGAAAGAGAGGCAGACAGCAGAGTGAACATAAACGCTCAGAAACATACAAGAATTAAAGGAGCATAAGGTGATTTATGAGTGAGAGGAAGATGCTAAACATCAGCCACTTTTTGTATCTAAATCTTTACAATGCAGGTTCATTAAACAGAACAACACATCCGTTCTGTCATTAAATCTGTCTTACAAGTCTTATGTATTAAAGCAATGCAACACAGACACGCAAGATGGAATATCGGTCCATGCCTCACACACACACACACACACAGCTGGATTTCTGGCCTCCGTGCATGCCAGATGTAGACATTTCTTCTTTCTTTCTCTCTCATCACTGTTTCCAGACTAATAGGTTCTTGTTCTCTGTGGAAGTGGTTCTAAGGCGAGAGCGGGAATTTAAAGCCTGCACGCCAAACCTGTGGCTACGGTTGTAATAATCAAATAATGTAACTTGGCCATGTGTAAGAATGTGTGTTAATACACGAGAGCTTTCAACAAAGTCTCTTAATGCCAGTGGCCTCCTATATATTTTAATATGACTTGATGTTCACTTAACCCCCCCCTTCCTTGTAACTGAAACCTTATGGTGGAATAATAATTGTTTCTTCATATATTTTTTTCTGCTTTCTGCATTCAGTAAGCTGATTTTTGCCTGGGCTGTTGGGTAGTATTCAATGACAAGACGTTTGAAGGAGCGGAGGGCATTGTGATGGGCATTACACTTAGAACCTCTCTAGGGGAAAAGCTAAATTACTTTTTTTAAGGTGCTTGTTTGGTGCATGTAGAACTTTAAAAATAAAAAATATACCACTTTTGAAGCTGCACTTTTTTCCTGTCCATACACAAAAACAAAAGGAATAGAAGAAGGACGTGCTGGGAGGGAGAATTGAAACTTTGTGATTAAAATTGTCTTTACTCGCAACTATCCCAAACCCAGTTTGTTGCTTGTTTGCTAAGTGGTTTTACTACCACAGGATGATTTGTGTGACATTTATTTAGGGGCTTTGTTTGGCTGGGGAGAGTCACAAGCGTGTGTGTTTGTCGTGTTGTTAGTGGTTATGCTCCTTGTCATGTGTGTGCCATAAATAAAAGACTCCCCATGACTAATGTAACCCACATGTTCTTTAGTTCCCACCTTCCTCTCAGCTCAGCATTTGTTTTCAGGGAGGATTCAGATGGTACTCATGCCTCTCAACTTTTGTGAGGTCATTGAATTTTTATATTTCTATATCAAAAGCAGTTGTGGACTTCCCTGTTACAAAGGCTGACGTGTGATTCCAATTACTTCACTACCTCACCATTTAGCAGATGCACAGCTGGTTACTGATGACCTCTCTCGGAACATTTGGACACAGTCATACCCAGACATAAGTATTAGACTCATAAATCCCTGTTTGGTTGGATTTTAGTCTCAATTTGACAAAATCAGTCATTTCACATGCTGTATTGGTGCAAATGTAAGATCACCCTTTTTGGAAAAAGACTCAACCTGTTGGGAGTGTTTCCCTAACATACTATTAGGAGAGGAGTGTCCTCATCCTTAAAGACTTTTCTCTCATAAAAGTGATACATGAAATACTTCCATTAAAACCAAATTGCATTATCAGTCTTATACTCACACACTCTTGGAAGTGGTCAGCATTAGTTTGGCTGTTTGTATTTTTCAGGCTGTCCTTATGAGCTCATCATAAAATTCTGTGACACAACTTTTCTTTGCTGCTTGACAGGAGATTAGGTCCTTAGTTTTCACTGATCAGGGATTTATTTTCTTATGAGGCAGCAAAACAAGCCATCACAACCCTGTCTCCAAGGAAATACAGCAATAAAGCAACGGCAAATATGTTTTGAAGAAAACGTAATGCCGGCCGGTTGACATTTTCCATGAACATAAAAAGGAAATGTTAATGATAAAAATATTAATACTGAATGTATCAGTAAAATATTCACAGACAACGCATTTAATTAGTTTTCTGTCAAAAAAAATTCAGTCTTGCAACGCAATGTCTGTTTGTAGTAACATCACATTAATAGCTTTTTTATGGTTATATTTAGGCACTGCCAATACTTGAGTGAAATTAGGAAAAGATCATGTCTTGGTTTAATATAGAAAAAGTATGCAGTGACTTAAAATTTATACCAAACCACATCAAAGGGTTCATTTTCCTATATCATGTTTTTTTTATGGAAGCCTGGGGTTACTAGTCAAACTGTTGTTGGGTTGTTTTGATAAGATATTACTCTCTTTTTTTAATTTTCATAATTGTTTTATTGTGCACTCAAAGGAATATCAATCAAACTGGTGTTGGTTTATTCATTTTAATTAGAGATTATGTTAGCCACCATATCGTACGAAACACAAAACATTTTCAAATGTAATCTCCATAAAAAATATTGTCTGCTTTTTAAGTCCCTACAGTAATGTAATACTTTTCCTGCTGCCTTTCCTGTCAGTATTTTGTCCCACCACAACAAACAGAAATCCTCAAGCAAACAGTTATGAAGGTCACTGTAACGACCACTGACATTACACTCTCTTTTATCTGAGCCTCGGCGAGAGGAGGAAGTGTTTCAGTGAGTGTCAAAAAGAGCAGAAGGCTAAAAGAGGTAAAGATGTATTATCAAGGTCAGAAGGGAAAGAAATCTGAGGGCTGTGCAAGAGGAAGAGTAAAAACAGAATAATGAGAGACGGTAAGTTAGCAAAGAGAAGAGAAGGACTTTGTCAAACTTTCATTGCTAGGTTGGGTGAAGATTGGGTTAGTGGTGGTGGTGGTGGTGGTGGGGGGGCGTTGTACAATGGGGGCGCTGGCAGAGTTGCCACAGCAGCGTTCCGGATGGGCAGGCGGTCTCCTCTCTGGGGGGTGAGGGGGGGACGTGGGGCTGTCAGGGAGCCTGGCAGGTAGAGACACAACGCCCTGTGACTGGGGGGGAGCACGGGTCAGTGAGAGAGGACAGGAGTGAGGGGATGGAGGCAGCGGAGGGGTAAGGTGGAGGCCTGTCTGATGAGGTGAGAAGAGAGAGAGTAGAAGGGGAGGGAGACATGAGGGAAGTAAATGAGGGTGGAGGAGGAGAAGAGCTAGAGATGATTAGAAGAGAATTATCCAAGTGTGAGTGTGGATGACTGTAGTTAGAGGAGGAAATAAGAGGGAGAAAAAGCAGAGAGATGGGCTCAGGGTGCCCCAATATACACGTCTGTGAAATGCCCTGAAACATGCCCAGCAAGTATTGGAACTCAACCTCTTCTTCTCCTTCTATGTCTTCCTCTACCTACACAATATCCCTATACCTCTTACTTGATATGTACTGTGACCCTTTCTCTGAAGCCCCACACCTTTACTGTGGTTTCACACAATAGCATGCGTAGAATGAAGACCAGCTAACAAAGATGCTACGGACTACATCAGAATGTGGAAATCCCAATATTCCCATTCTCCTTTTAGTATTTTTAATTTAACATTTTCTGCTATGTTTGAGATCTTCTACTCAAGTCCTGGTGGGACCTGAAGACTCGAGTTACAGAACTACAGCAGTTCAGAAATGCACACATGAACTTTTACACCATACAGTAAAACTGTCTGCATAATAACTTCCACCGCCTATTGATGCCAAAATCCTATTGTCTGGGTCAGCATATTTGGGGTTAAAATACAATTTTGTTGTACTCAGAAAAACCTGGCTGGAAAATCAGGATAGTATGCTAAATGGAGAGGTCCTTAAAGTTTTGGTGAGTCAAAGTCAGTTTGTGGAGTTCATGTTGGATGGAGGGTGATGTGCAAAACAAAAATGTGCTCAGGAAATCAAAAAAGTCCAAAATATCTTCAGCAATGTCTTTGTTTGCCTTCATATTGTAAAGGCTGCCAGTAAAAGTAAGTAAGTTGGACAAAACCTAAGGCTCTGGGTTCTTGATAAATCTACTATTTTCTGACATTTTATAAACCAAACAATTGTTCCAATGATTGAGAAAATAATCTCTTATAAAGTCTCTAGAAGAGGCACTTCATTTATGACATGTTTATGACATGTTTGTTTGTTTTGGGGTAACGGACAGCCTGTGTTGGTGTTGTGATAACCTACTAAATTGGTGTGTGAATGTGTTTGTAGTGGGGTCAAAGTGAAGTGCAGGAAAGGTAAAGCATGGGAAGCCAACAGGTTGCAGTAGGGTTTGCTGTAATTTGGTGAGAAGAACAATGGATGGTCAGCTCGGTGGATGCAGGGTCAAAGGTGCAGATGTTGGATGTGTTGGATGTGTTGGATGTGTGTGTGTGTGTGTGTGTGTGTGTGTGTGTGTGTGTGTGTGTGGCTACACATGCCCATCACTGTCTGTGTTGGCACTAATACAATTGTAGTTTTTTCTCCTGACCTCATAAGTGAATTCTTTGCTTCTTGGAAAAACAAAATTAGCACTTGGAACACTTCATACATAATGTGTTATTAGGTCATGAATTGCTTAATAGATATTAGCAGATTATGCTCTCAACCATTCATCTCTTTTACAACAAATATAGTTGAAGATCGTATATAACTCTTAAGACTTGAAGAAGACGGTCCGCTGGTGTTTCTTTTTTCCCTTGTTTTTTTCACAAAAGTGCACTTATTCGTAGAGGCTAGATTGCAGTGATCAGTGACACAGACAATCATGTGGCTGTCTATCGTTTCTCTCAGACCTTTCGGTGCCCTCGACTGTGTCTCTCTACGTCTTTCTCCCTGTCTCCCTCTCTGCCGTTATCACAAGTGGAGGGCTGTTCCTGTCTGTGTCATATGATGTCTTGTGGCCCTTTAGTGGTAGCAGAACAGTGACAGTTCTATCCCCGTGCCATCTGATCGACACGCCATTCCTTGTCACATGTACTGTTATGGAGTGTGTGTGAGCAGTTCTGTGCGACCATAAATCAGGTCCCTCAGCCATGTGCTTATGCGTCTACAGTACAAAGGCTGCACTCACTCTTTTGGAAATGCCACTTCCCACCAGTGATAAACCAGGACTATAATTGTTATGGCCTGTTTATTTTAAATAATATGACCTTAAAAGAACAAAAAAGTCTCAGAGCTTTCAATCAGGAAAAAAAGTTTAGATTACAAAACAGCACACTGGTTGACCTCTAGATGTTTTTTCACTTAGCAATCTAAAGTGAACCAGTGTCCTCTCTCTGCGTTCGAGAAGCATCCTCCTCAGCAAAGAGACACTCATCGACATTTTTCTACTGGCCTTAATAATTAGTTTCTGCAGCACATAATCACCATCACTGCACAAATTATGTTGTTCCACTTTCCTCTCTCTCTACTTTTACTTCTGTCCTTCCATTTGCCCTTGTTTTAGTGTGTAAAAGGCCAATTTGAAATGGGTTTTGCTCTGTTGTGATTTGATTCCGTGAAAAATTATCCTCCCTGTAAAAAGAAAAACAAAGAATACAGAAAAATAACACAGACGACAAGCATCTTAATTATGACTATTTGATGACATCTTCATCTGTTTTGTGCTCACTGTTTTGTGCTTACTTGAACAGGTTTTATCACTTTGCATTAAAAATGGAAAGCAAGGTACTTTGCCTCTCAAGACTTAAGAGCGTAGCAAGGGGAATTGGTTTTCTTGAGACTGTCGCACCCAATTTCTGGGCTATTTGACCCATTAGATGTCTTTGTTTGGGAAACAAACAGGCAGGGCTGAGAGGTTTGAGGGGTATTGTAATGTGGGATTTGTGATGAAGGGTGCCTTATGAAATGAAAAATTAAAATGTTTTAAGTCTAACTTTGCTCTGTGTACTTCTTTTGCTCTCTTGTACCTGACATGCTCTACAGGCTTTAGTTTACTTTACATTACATTATTTTACATTAAATTATCTATATCTATAGCTATTACTATAAATCTGTACCAATTACAACTTGTACATTTAACTTAGAGCATGTTACAGCCATTCACACAAATTAAATAAATTACACTATTACATCACTTTATTATACACCACAAAAAGTGTTATTATATAAAGAGAGAGTTACAAATTAAAGTTCAAAGCTTCATAGTTATATGCACAGAGGATAGGTTGTATTGTCACACACTTAACAGACCTAATTGTGATTAGATTATAAACCAAGTCTGTTTCCTGTACCAAAACAGTAAAAAAAATACAAAAGAAAGAAAGTTAGGGAGACTACAAACAGAAGAAATAATTAACTGACAAAGTATAGGAATTAATGAATTTATATACTGGATATCACTGCCGATGTACATCTGAAATAAATGATATGTCTTAAAGTATATAGGTATACAGGTTTTCACTACGCTGGCCTAAAACCATCATTATCAGAT